>JAWQUT010000744.1:45462-75426 GCA_033807755.1 Ellobium chinense
ACACACAAAGCAAACCAACAATACTTTCAATGCATCTTTACCATGTCAAACCAGGTACGCATTTCGATATTTTCGATATATATCTATGCTTTCAATATGTGTGGGTACTTACGATACTTGTGATACTTGACTTTTCTTATTCGATACTTTCACTTTTTCGATACATCCGAGACTTAGACACTTTAGATGCTTTCGAAATAAAAGAAAATTCCAAAGTCTCGATAGTATCTATACTGAGAAACGATACTGTCCAAGATTAGTAAGGAGAGGGAACCAAGCTTACATGCTGCTACAAAACATAAAAAAAAAAACCATTTCTACCTGCAAAGTAATGGTCAAGGTGAGTACTGACTCGAATCTTGAGAGTATCGTGCCGTTTTGATAATGATTGGTTTTTATCGGTATGAAATATAGAGACTGCGTGAAGAGTAAGAAAAGAAAAGATACAGAATGTGAAAACCTGGGTGAAATTAAAACTGACAAACAAAATCACTTGAATTTGAAACTTAAATGTACAAACACACAATACACACATTCACCTGACAAGTGAGGGCACTGCACACAGAGTCTAGTCTAGACTGATGGTGAGATCTTAAGAAAGATTTTGAGATCCAGAATAAAGTAAAAGTAGAAACAACGGAGTTTTATTGAGACCCCTGTTTTTTATCGGTGTACTTTTGATTTGAGCGGTCATGGTCACTCACTTACCCCATCCACATGTTGTTCGCATGGACATAATCGTATGAGTAATTCCGAAAAAGAAAAGCGAGATTAGCAAACAACGGGATTGCATACAAATTAAATTGGTCTGTTGAGACAAACAGTAGTTGCCGGTAACTTTACTGTCGATTCCTTATATTGACCGTCTTCGCATATAACCGGCCACTTCATATCATATCACATCATATAATTTGAACTCGGCCGGTCCTCTGCCAAGACCGACGGTTTTTGCTTGACCGTAACTTTTAAAATTTGTTGTTTTCAGTCTAGTGAAGTCAGATATTGTCATCAGTTCCCGATTTTAAAACAACGTGGTTGTTAAAATTGTTTAACTTCTTGGCCACTCACTGCAGGATCATCATTTTAATCTGCTGGGCGTACATTTTTAGCTATATGCTAAGATCACACGGTTTAAAGAGGAGTTCTTTTTAACTGAAGTTCTTTTGTATCTGGATCAAATCGTTTGATCTTCCCGAGGTTGCTTTCATATTTAATTCCCACATTGCACGTTGACCTTTGACCTGCCACACTTTAATCCCAGCGATGACGTTTGTACGTGGAGCTGTGCGAACCCAATCAGAAACCCTGAGTGTGTCCTGAAAGCCATGTGACAGTCAGAGAGGTTCGCAGGTGACAGTCTGTGTGGCTTACAAGTGACCAGACCATGATTGTGAAGAGATGCACCACAAGTGGGTCACGTGCTGCTCTGTTGTTCACGCTTAGTTGCTGCTGATTGCACCGCAGGCTGGCAAACGACCTTAAACAAAGCACTTACACTCACAATGTGGCACAATGTAGGAGCTTGGCATGGTTTGTGGTGACATGGCTGATATGTGACACTAAGTTAGTCGTCAGAATAGATCAAACCAGCTGGAGGTAAACGGCGCCCCAGAGTCGTAACTTCAGCTGCACGCTGGCACACTGACACACTGACACACTGCGTCTGTCGTAGCATATTGCGTGTAACCCGACCCTAGAAAGCTCAGGGTCGTCACTTCAAGAGGTCTCTCCCCCTCGGCGTGTGGGTTACAGAAGTGTAATTCATTTTATCCGTATTTTACTAGACAGGCTTTGTATACTTTTAGAGCTGTTCCCTGGGTCAGTCATTCAACTGACACCCAGTCTTAGCGTTTTTAGACCATTCTGTGGCTTAACATTTTAACAACAACAACAACAACAACAACAACAACAACAACAACAACAACAACAACAACAATGACAACAACAAAACTCATAGCTACGCCGGTCTTTGTAAATACACTCGCCTTTCACCACTACCTGGTGCCGGGAAGGACTACGTATTTTGCGTTTGCCGAGCCCTCAGGAAAAAAAAATGAGCCCTCGAAAAGACAGTTCCAGTAAAAAATCAAGCATTAATGACTATTAGAGTTTCCTCAGACCATTAAAAGTCTTCCCCCGGGGACATTTATCCATGGGATCAGGACATATATCTATATATATAAGAGGGAAAGTAAATGGATCCGGACATACAGAAGAGGGAATGTAAATGGGATCAGGACATACAGAAGAGAGAATGTAAATGGGATCCGGACATACAGAAGAGAGAATGTAAATGGGATCCGGACATACAGAAGAGAGAATGTAAATGAGATCAGGACATACAGAAGAGAGAATGTAAATGGGATCAGGACATATATAGAAGAGGGAATGTAAATGGGATCAGATCTATTCTCCCCCCTACCCCCACCCCCTAGCACTCCACCCCATTCCCAAACCACTAGCCCATCTTAACATTTGCCCTTTGTCATTGAAGTTAAGAAGTTAGTTTTTTTTAGTTCTGTAGATCATATTCTGCCTTAGTTTTAAAGAAATGTGTCTGATCTATGATGAAGCCTTCATTTCCTTACAAATTTATTTAATGGGTTTGTATTACAAATATGATCATAATTCATGATTGGCTTTAAGTAGAGATCAGAAATTTGCAGTTAGATGTAGAATTGGTATAGAAATGTAGCAGTTCCAGTTGAATACAATCACTTGACCAGTTCTACTATTCAGGTATGAAGATGCCAATTGCACCTGGCATAGAAATATGCAATTTTAAATAGTCCCTATGATATCAGAAAATTGGCCATGAGGAGGGAGAGGGGGAAGGGGTTGGATTTTAATTTCAAAGGCTTAGATAGGTGCAAATATATATGTAGACTCAGAATAGGTGAGGTTTAGTCACTGAAGTATAAAATTTGTGGTTGTTGCTAGGTGGGTAAGGTTACCCTGTTTACTTGGGGGGAAAGTTCTAACATATTAGGTTGTCTGCTTCACTGCCTAAGTTCTCAAAATCTAACTGGTTGAGGGGCATTTTTCTTTGTGTCAAAATAATTTGGAAGAAGAGCTAAACAACACGTTTGGAAAGTATTTTGACACGACACCCAGGATAAGTTAATGAGAGGTGTAAAACCTAATTTAGCCAATAGGAAGAAAACATTGGCATCTTCATACCTAAAGCGTTATTCATAAAGCCAGTTCTCTAGCACTTAACCAGCAACTAGTACCTGGCATGTTTCCACTTGTAAACACAATGTTTACATCATGGCGATCGAGGAGGGTTATCTAGGCTATCTGGACAGTTTTAAACTTCCTCATCCCNCTACTCAAAACATATGTAGGAAATAATTAAATGTGGGGAGGGGTTAAGGTTTGTGACACCTATTAGAAGGGCAAATCACTCATAGTGTACAACCCAATTAATCCGCTAAATATAAAATCCTCCTTTTTGGGGGGCCCTGCCAGCCAGTGTCAGAGTGTAGAAATGTGTAAAATGACCTGTGACTTAAATAAAACATCCAATTTTAAAGTTTCCGGTACAATTTGAGCTTTCTAGATAAAAAAATAAATTGTGTAGACCTATGTATTAGCACGCGGTCAAAACCAGCCACATGAAACATTGGGGACTAACTCAGAATTCGTGGCGGGCGTTGACCCCCCTTTTTCTTCCCGTTAAAAGATCGGGCAAAAGAAGTACTTTAACCTCCATGGAAGAAATTTCCCCAAATCACAGTGGTATAATATTTAGAATAACACAAAATGTTAATATGGCCAAAAGAAGCAAAAAACAATAGGTGTCAAAAACCTCGTGATGGTCTAAGGGAAGCCACCGAAAAAAAGTTATGCGGAGTTGAAGAATTCATCGCGTGTGTCCCCTTGACCGCTGAGGACTTTATGGTGGCGTCAGTGTCTAGCTTCACTTTCCTTTTCCTCTTTGACAATAAGGTATTCATTCATTCATTCATTCATTCATTCATTCATTCATTCATTCATTCATTCATTACTTCATTCGCTCCAAATCTAATTTTCTTCAAAACTGATAAAAAAAGGGTAAAGTTCTAATAAAATGATAACCTACGTTGACGGGGCAATTTGCCTTCACACTTCTCCTTTCAGAAGTATTTATAAATTTGGAAAAATACTTTTGTTCATCAATCAGTACTTCTGCCACCAGAAGTTCTCTAGAGAGTTCCCTGTGATCATCCAGAAAGTCTTTTCTCACAGGTAGCCAGCAGCTGATTGTCTCATAAATTGTGGCGCAACAAGTTTTTTTTTTTTACTGTCTCATAAATTGTGGCGCAACAAGAGTTTTTTTTTTTTTTTTCTGTCTTGTGTAATACTGTGGTTGTGGCGAAAACGGGTATTTTCCCTTAGATCGGCGGAGCTGCTGTGATGATACTTGGTGACCTGCTGCCAATGTTTATTTAATTTTGTTTAAAGTTTTTAGATGGCAAGTTCTGATGACAGTTCTTGATTCCAGTTACGAGGTAAAAAACGTAAAATTTTATCAATTTTATGAGGAAATAGGCCTCTGAGTGCTACTGATATCCTTATATACGGTCATAATTTTATCCAAACCTCCTTTATGTGGAATATGATATCATTTTCCAAATAATAAGCTATGGATCAATATAGAGATGAAACACTTATTAAACGAGAAGAAAAGAATGTTGGTGATGAATGATGTACTAGGTAAGAAAGAAAATACAAAAGAAAGTGAAGGCAAAGCTCAAAATATACAAGAATGAGTATAAACATAAAATTGAACAACAGTTTGCTTCGAACAACACCCGACATGCATGGGGATGGCTGAAGAAAATCATGGACTACTCACCCAGGCAAACACCAGTTGATCAAGTGCTAAATGGTCATGAATATGTTAACCAACTGAATGATTTCTATGCCCGTTTTGATACTCATGACTTCACATGTAATATTCACGAGATAAAAACAAATTCATTGCACAACTTTTCAAATGACGAGTCTATCGCTGTGAGCGAGCCTGAAGTAGTTAGACTTTTTTCAGGCTTAAATATAAGTAAAGCGTGTGGTCCTGATGGGGTGAGTGGTAAAGAACTGAAAGTATGCTCACGCCAATTGGCTAAGGCAATTACACCTATTTTTAATATGTCATTGTCAAGCCATATTGTTCCAACTGTGTGGAAGACATTAGAGATTGTACCGGTACCAAAAAGGGAAAGAGTGTCTGAAATGAAAGATTTACTCCCTGTTGTCCTGACTTCAATTATAATGAAATATTTGGAGAGAATTGTATTGTTTAAGTTGTTGCCAAGGATACAACCATTCCAAGATCCATTGCAGTTTTCACTATCGTGAACGAAGAGGTGTTGATGATGCCATTCTTTGCTTCTTAGATAACATCTACAGACATATCGACACCCCCAAGAACTATGGCATGATCCTCTTTGTAGATTTCTCTAGCACATTTAACACCATCCAACCCCACATACTTATCTCAAAACGTTTAAATATGGAGGTCAACAGGAATATTGTTGCATTGATTTTGGATCGCAAGTATTCTTATTATAAAATTTGCAGATGACACCACCATACAAGGATTGATTTCTGTCCCATGCGATGAAGAAGCTTATTTAAAACCTATACAGTGGTTTACCCAGTGGTGTGAAGATCATTTTTTACTGTTAAACGTAAAGAAAACAAAGGAAATGGTGATTGATTTTCGAACAAACGGAACGCCACTCCCGCTGTTTAACATCTATGATGAAAATGTTGAAAGAGTTAAGTCTTATAAATATCTAGGAATGCACGTTGACTAGAAACTCGACTGGCACATCCATGCCTCCTCAGTTCACGCTAAGGCAAACAAAAGAGAGCAAATGTCCAGTAATTGGATAATAAAGTTATATCTTATCGTATTTTATCTTGTCTTATCTTATACCTCAACACTGCACGGCAGACAGGTAACTACCACCATACTGTGAGCTCTCGTTTCCAGAGCTGGAAGTTCTCACAGACGTCATTTCTTCTCACATTCATTTTCTTCTCCTTCTTCTTTCCTCCCAGACATCTGCAAAGTATGGAGGACAGTCATGGCCTGTATGGATGATGCTGTGCGGCGTCTCAGGTCCCCTGCTGTGCCAAGCCTTGGGACGAGATTACTTTTCCTGTGTTGGTTTTAGCTGAGTGAGTCGTGGAGGAGAGTCATGATGTTCTGTCTTCTCTGCTTCTCCACGAGGACATGTCATTGTCTCAGTGCCTTCATCCAACCTTAAACTTTTAGCTTCTTATCCTACAAAGTAATCATGTAGGGATTTCTCAAACATCTAACTGTCTGAATATTTTAGAATAATTAAAGTGTTAGTTGAATACTTTCTGTGCTTGTGAAATAGGACGTTGCAGAACCAATGATTCACGTAACACGAGCCTCAGTTGGGGGAAAGGAGTGAACCAAGGTCATGGTCATGTCTCCTGTCCTCAGAAATAATAACACGGACGGGGTTGCCTCAAAATGGTTTTGATGTTTTAAAATGATGAGAATTTCATCAAAGTGATGACTCTACTCCTTCTGCTCGATGTACCATGCAGTGTGAACATCACTGATCCGTGAATCATGAATCCCCAGTTTGGAAACTCAACAGTGCGCAAAGGTCACGCCTGCCTCTTTCTCCCCCCCCCCCCCCCCNGCAGCCATCAGTTCTTACCTTGGCGACGTCTGAAATCATTTTCACCAACAAACAAAAACAGAAGTTTAATATTTACAAAAATAAGTCATAAAACAACTTGGTGTGTATTTGATATACCATAATAATTTGATCTGGAAGAAGTCCGCATCAATTACAAATCACTTTTTAATTCAATGTCATCTTGTCTTCACGCACCGGATATTATGAAACCAAAATGTCTGTGAGTTGAAAAGCCAAGCCAAGTACGAGACATAGAAGTCAACACCGTTGTGTCACCGCTGGCCTAAAGACTCGGGTATGATTTCAGCTACCATTGTACTGCTGATCTGAGTGTAACATTTCCTTTGTCCGTCATGCACCACTGACCTTAAATCAATGATCTCTTTTGATGGCTCACATTTTAGCGGAATCACAGTATTTAACCGTGCAACATAGTACTTGTTTATAGTGCCTGTCACGATGGTTTCACTGACCTTATTAAACTCTTTCTAAAGAGCTTTCTCAGTCCTACAGGCTGGAGCAGAACGTGTATATTATTTATCGATGAAAGCCATTTTTGACCTAACTGCGGCCGTGCATAACGCTGTCGTCTGCAATTCTTAGTTTGCAAAGTTCATCTCGCATTTCTAACAACATATTTTCAAGACACCTTTCCGAATCATTCAGCCAGGACATACAATTCCATATTTGCCGTATGAAATGACAATCGACATCATGAATGACTAAGTAATGTTTACAGTGATTGATAAACACGTGTTGTGATTGGAAAACAAAGCTAAAATAAATAAACTTAAAAATGATTGGCCTAGTTTGGCTATGGGAAGCTAATAACTGCTTTGAATGAAAAGGTCGCCTAGAACCAAACTGGCTTTCTATTCGCTTCTAACAGTCTCCTGTAGGCCTACTAATCCTTACAATAAAGCAGCAGCAGGAACAACAACAACAACAACAACAACAACAACAACAACAACAACAACAACAACAACGTGTTAGTGTTAGTCAACAACAGGGCGTGTACAGTCATCTCCATGGGTGATAACTCTCCATTGATTGATGTTATCAGTTATTATATCGAGCCAGCCATAAAAATGCCAGCCTACGAGAGGGAAAAATAAACTTTTATGAGCAGTGAGGCTACCAGGCAATAAGGAAATAGCGAGTGAAATTGGTGTGAAAGGAATAAAGCAAAGCTGGTTGGAAGAAATTAGTATGGATAAAACAAAGAACATTGAGTGGGACGGATGGTAATTTTATAAATACATCAGTGATGGTTTTTTTTTGGGGTGGTTTGGTGGAGAGGGGGAAAGGGGGCCAGGGAGGGTAGGGATGACTACTGATGCAATATTATTATTTAGGAGATTCCTTTTGTGCGAGCGGTTGACTGAATGAAATTTATAATCCAGTTACTTTTCTTATTCCTAAACTACATTTCTAGCAAAACTATGAGTTTTTACTGTAGTGAAATCGATGATGATGATGATGATGGTGGTCAAGACGAGAACGATGACGTATAGCTATAAAATTTGTGTGGGTGTCAAACTCTGCATGGCAAAACGAGGGAGCTTTCTACGTATGTATGTGTATGTATGTATGTGTGTGTTTATGTATAGGTATGTGTGTGTGTATGTGTGTATGTGTGTGTGTGTGTGTGTATGTGTGTGTGCATAGTGTGTTAATGTGTGTGTGTGTGTGTGTGTGTATAGTGTGTTAATGTGTGTGTATGTGTATAGTGTGTTAATGTGTGTGTATGTGTGTGTGTATAATGTGTTAATGCGTGTGTATGTGTAGTGTGTTAATGTGTGTGTATGTGTGTGTGTATAGTATGTTAATGTGTGTGTATGTGTGTGTTTATAGTGTGTTAATGTGTGTATATGTGTGTGTGTGTATAGAGTGTTAATGTGTGTATATGTGTGTGTGTATAGTGTGTTAGTGTGTGTGTGTGTGTGTGTGTGTGTGTGTGTGTGTGTTTATAGTGTGTTAATGTGTGTGTGTGTGTATGTGTGTGTGTTTAGTGTGTTAGTATGTGTGTGTGTGTGTGTGTGTGTGTGTGTGTGTGTGTGTGTGTGTGTGTGTGTGTGNTGTGTGTGTGTGTGTGTGTGTGTGTGTGTGTGTGTGTGTGTGTGTGTGTGTTATTATAGTAATGCGATATTCTTTGATTTGATAATATTTGTATTATAATGAAATATCGCCATGAGACAAGCTATAGTCAGCTCCCACGTACATTTCACTATTCCATTTCTCTCACCACAAAAGTGTTGATCCACACTCTGCAGCTTGGGCTCCATCCATACAATGTGTCAAGGACTCAATTTTCACCGGTGTGTGAAACTGGCGGACAACGTGATTTTGTCAGGAACCACATGGCCATTTTGTCACCCTCGTAATTGAACGCAAGCTCAGCAGAGAATAGTGGAACTACCTGCTCTCGCTTTGGTATTGCTAGTCTATTAAGCTGTTAGTGGGCGCTTCAGATTTCAATTGCAAAACTCCACGAGTGCTGAGCCACAGAGCCCCATATCATGGCTGGGGTATACGCGGGCTGTATCATAGGTCAAAGGGCACAGTGGAGAGGAAACAATGACTGTATCCGATAGGCTGTTGAAGGGAAAGGTCCATGTACTTACCACCATGAAGATCGGTCTCCCTTACCTGCAACAGACTACTACACTAGCCAGTAGCCACGTGGGTGCGAAATCTGAATGTTTAGTACACAGTAAGGAGAGAGCATCCTCCAATATATTATCTCCCTTTCGAAGAAGCCAAACGAGTCGGTTATGAGGCTAAGGTAAGGAATGATCCTGATCACTGACTGGAGATCTCGGTGTGAGACAAGAGCGGACATTCATTTCTGTTTGTTTTTATGATACTCTACGTTAACACCGTTCACTACAGTCTGAACTTGGCGCATGGGATAGAGGATTTTTTTTTTGGNGGGGGGGGGGGGGGGGGCGGGGGAGGGAAAAAGCTGGATGACCGATGGATAGGGGTGAACCGGGGTGTTGGAAGAAAATGCCAATAAATTCTAATACGAGACTGGAGATCCGTGGGTGTGAGTGTGAGTAGTCCAAGGCAAGGCCAGGATTCCTATCAGAGAACATCTCATTCAAATCATTATAAAAACAACTGTAACGTCTGAAATGACACGCATTTACATGATGACCAGAGAGTATTGGTATACTTTGGGTATCATTTGACTACTTTGTCATATGAAACTTGATGTACAATGTTGATTATAATTGCGAAAACTGGATGTGTGGGCTACCCACCAGTATCCTACACGCTACCAAACAGTCGTGGCCCATATTATATGGCTGAACACAAGTTTCAGTTAAGACATTTCAATGAAGACAGACAGTCACACAACCTCATAACATAACCAGACTGATGAAGGGTCAAAACAGTTGAATGAAAAGACATGTAACTTGCATTGGTACTATTAAAGTGTAATATACTCTTATCAATCCCTCCATATTTCTCTCTTCCTTTCGTCTTCTGTACCACAAATCCTTGTTCCATAAAAACTTCTCTCCCTCCCTAAATGGTTGAAATATAATTCTGTGAAACTGTCTAACGAGGGCAAATTGAATTATGAGCATAAAGAGACGAACCAAAAACTATTATCCCCCCTTGCAGTGGTCACGTGCCGACACCGGAAACGGAAGCCTATAAAACACTTCTAACTTCACGTGCACATGAGGGTAAATCTTGTACAGCTCGGAGAGACGATCTGTTACTGCATGCGCATGCTCACAAGACAATAAAACAACACAGGAAATAAATAGACTATGATAAATAAGAGAAGAGGAAACTTTCTTTGTTTCGTTGCTCACACTGCCAGTTGTTTTTTCGTGCACCGTCTCCGTGCATCAGCCACGGCCCCACTCCAAAACACGATGCCGTCCCAAATGTGACACGTCCGGGTGTCAGCCGACAATTAGGTGAACGTGCGGTTTAATTAAGATTTAATAGAGATTGGTCGTAAAATTGCACATTTTGTTCCTGCCAGTTCATATGATATGGATAGTCATGTCTGTGATTTGAGCTCGCTCTCTACCTCTCTCTCTCTCTCTTTCTCTCTCTCTCTCTCTGTGTATGTGTGTGTGTGTGTGTGTGTGTGTGTGTGTGTGTGTGTGTATGTGTGTGTGTATGTGTGGGGGAGGAAGGGTGGAGGTATAGAGAGGAAGTTAAGTGTACTGATGTTTGTCACATTATCTTTTATAGATTGTCAACTTCGTTTAATCGCAACTTCTCTGGAGCATGTACAAAGTTGTGATTAGAGGTATGAAGATGCCAATAGCACCCGACATAAAAATATGCAATTTAAATAGTCCCTATAACATCAGAAAACTGGCCACTGGGAGTGGNGGGGGGGGGGGGGAAACGGTTGGATTTTAATTTCAAAGGCTTACATAGCTGCAAATATATGTGTAGACTCAGAAAAGGTGAGGTTTAGCCACTCAAGTATAAAATTTGTGGTTGTTGCTAGGTGGGTAAGGTTACTTTGTTTACTGAGTGAAAAGGCTTAAAATATTAGGTTGTCTGCTTCACTGCCTAAGTTCTCAAAAGCTAATTGGTTCAGGTGCATTTTTCTTTGTGTCAAACTTTGGAGGAAGAGCTAAAATACATGTCTGGAAAGTAGTTTGGTCTGGGACCCCTGGATTTGTTAATGAGAGGTGTAAAACCTAATATAGCCAACAGTGAAAAAAACATTGGCATCTTCATACCTAGATGGAATTACGATTATGTAGTGACTTCTATACAGACATACAACGTTTTGTTTCGTGCAAAGCGTGACGATTAAGTGGCAGTTGGGGTTATCCGGATTCAGCGGAGTCGACTGTACAAACAGATGCAACATAATGAGTGTGAGGTTTGAAGTTCCTAATATGAAGCATGTGAAGGGGACACACGCTGTTCTGTACTGTGAACTCTGTGTCACTGTAACAGAACCTTCTTACCATACTTGTTACAGTTCCTAGCTCTAAACTTCTACTGACCTCAACAACTGGAATATCTCAGCTTTACACTGATCCAATTTTAGTTTGAATTTCGATTGCTAAAAACTGAAACATCTCTTGGTGTGCAGTTCTGGTGCCACTCTCTCTGGAGTTGATCTGGAAGATTGCAAAATAAAATGCAAAATGATGCGTTGATATTGTCCCAGCCGAAATACGAAAGAAAAATGGAATCATGTGAACCGTCCTTTTGAGCAGCAGACCCAGTTTTCTGTTTATCTGTGTGTACAAATCTAGACATAAACTAGTGTGATTTCCATACATTCCTAGGTTGTTGTTTTGTTTAACAGCAATATCAGCCGTTCGAATCATTTTTTCTGTTATGACATTTGTATGAGTAAGAAAAAAACATGAAAGACAAAGTTTGGAAACATCGCCTCTACTACGACAACGTCTGAAATCCACACAGACCAAAATATCCAAATCAACACAAAAAAAATCCAAACTTTCAACATGCACCGTGTGGTGAACGAAATGTGAAAGTGAGTAGTGTAGCTGTAGAGGTGAGAAGATGTCTTACCATGTGCACGTGAAAGGACATGCACGCTCTCTCGCATAATTAACAATTGTAGTTGTTGTTGTGAGCTCATAACGAGGCCGTCAGGTGGTAGTGCAGAACAATGCTGACGTGTAAAGCCAGGCTATAAAAATCATAATGCCGGTTTACACACCTCATTGCTTTCCTGGGGGTTCAATGATACCCAACCTAACTTTCTAAATCTAATCAGCATTGCACTGTAATGACAACAGTAATGATTGTACTCGATCATTCTTTGTGTATGTTTATTTATCTGTCTGTCTGTCTGTCTGTCTGTCTGTCTGTCTGTCTGTCTGTCTGTCTGTCTGTCTGTCTGTCTGTCTGTCTGTCTGTCTGTTTCTTTATGTGTATATTGTCTCTAAGTGTTTGTATATGTGCGTAGTTATATTTCTATTAGTCTGTTTATGAGGCTGGCTGACTGGCTGGCTGGCTGGCTGGCTGGTTGGCTGGTTGGCTGGCAAAGCTACAACCTGACCAACACGCGATATCTGTCATGCACCTCCGTTCACAATCAGAGAAAGTAACAGATTTCAAGAGCGTTTTCAGACTGACCTGACAAATTCTAGAAAAGATATGAGGAGATCCTCCCAGTGTGTTCAGCACTTGACATCATCTCAGACATGGATTGTCTCCACCTCGTCCTACATTTACTGTTGATTGTATTGTACTACTAATATAACTACTACTACTATTGTACTACTAACTACACTGAAACCTCGTTATACCGCCAAGTAAGGGGCAAACAGAAAAGTGGCGGTATAACGAGAATGGCGGTACAACGAAAATGCCATGTAGAACAAGGGAAATAAGTAATTTACCAACATTGGACTGGCTAACATGTCTAAAATAATGTAGTAATCTCCCGTATCTCTCCACTAGACATAAACCTTCGTTGTCATTTTGAAGTTTACATTGCTTTCATTTGAATTTTTTTGTTGTTGTTGTTCTTTGTGTTTAAGGACTTGAGCTGAGTTAAAATTAAAAAGCAATGTGTCAAGCTGAAGAATGATAAGAAAAGAAGTTGACTACCACACATTACACATCCGGGTCGGAGAATCACACGAGCGCTAGGCCTACGTCATAGATCAATGTGTGCTGTTTGCACCGTACCCCGCGACCGGTGCGAACCAGTTGAAGCATCACCTCGCGCGCGCTTACGTTCGTTCGCAAACTCTCTAGGCCTAATTGAGCGAGAGGAGATTGAACTGTGACCCGCCTTTCCCACTGCATGCCCCATCAGTAGGCCTATCAGGACTTCGCGTCCAAATAGCGAAGAGTGTGTAGTAGGATTGGTGTTTGAGTAACAAGCACAGACTGTGGCGCCAAGAGATGTTCCGTCTGTTAGCTGGATTTAGGTAGAGGTGGGGAGTGGGGAGTGGGGGTTAAATTTACGTTGGCGGTATAACGAGCAATATTTACTATACTCAAGTTATGAATGTAACAGTTAAACTGTTGGCGGATGGCGGTTGGCGGTATAACGAGATTTTTAGTGACTTTGTATAGGTGTCAGATCCGTTCCACGGCGAAAAGCTGGCGGTATGCGGGAATGGCGGTATAACGGGTGGCGGTATAGCGAGGTTTCACTGTATTACTACTATTGTACTACTAACCACTACTCCTATTGTACTACTAACTACTACTACTATTGTACTACTAACTACTACTACTATTGTACTGCTAACTACTAGTACTATTGTACTACTAACTACTAGTACTATTGTACTACTAACTACTACTACTATTGTACTACTAACTACTACNCGTGAACATTATTAATGGTAACCAGCCTCTGTATTCAAGCTTGAAGACCCTCCCTTTAACATTACTTATGGTAACTAGTTTCTGAAGTTTAATTAATATGGCAATCCGCAACCGCACAATATCTTGTTTAACACAACCTTCCGGAAATACATTTAAACGGTGCCGCTTTCTCGCATTCTCCGCTTAAAGTGTTGCGTTACACCTTGTTATTAACCGGCTCGACTGTGGGATTATAACATTGTACCTGCCTTAGAGCAATGTTCATTCTTGTTAAAGATGTTCTCTACCTTTGTCCTATAATGCCATTCCATAACAATTAGATGGATTCTCCTTCTCACAGGAGACCAGACCAGTTGGAAGGTGTATCCTTGTATGGAATGTTTTGTTTTTTTTTTTCTTCTTGCACTGAGTGGCACAGAAATTCGCTCATGGACAGAGACCAGGAAGTGAATCTGATTGGTTATTTGGAAGCACGAGAGATCGTGAACTCGATTACCATATTCTGTACATCGAATAATCTGATAGCGCAAGCGTGACAGTAATCTTGTTTTTACATTTTGACCTCATTATAAATCAGCCGTTATGACGACGGTTTTTTTAACCACCCAATGAGGCTATATTTGGTTAAGGGACATAACAAAGAGTTTTTATTGCCCTTGCTCGGTGTTTAGGAGGGGAAAAAATGGTCCTTTATATCTCAGCTATAATCATCAACTAATGTCTCCCCATCTTCTTTCATCCGGTTTTTCTTTCTTCTTTCCTTCTCCTTTCTCCACCATCTCGAACTCTGTTCCTGTCGTTTTTCACTTCTCCAGTTCAGGCCCGTTCTCTCATGTACATGCTTTGGTGACACAGTTGTATTGTCATCATCACATCATTCATCATCACACCATTCATCATCACATCATTCATCACATCATTCATCACACCATTCATCATCACACCATTCATCACACCCAACCATCTTAGCTCCGACTGTAGCCATGACTTCCTCATCTTTCGTATGAATAATCTTCAAAACGACCTCCATGCACCTCCTCCACCCTTCCCCCTACCCAACTTTCTAAAGCCAAGAGCACCGGCTCTGTGATTACAGCACAACTTCACCAACGATCCCCCACCACTACCATATATCACCAGTACCATCATCATCATCACAACCATCATACATCATTACTACCATCATCACCATCACAACCATCATACATCATTATTACTACCATCACCACACATCACCACCGCCCGGTCACACCATACTTAATACATGTACCATCATCTCTACTGTTGCCACCATCGCAGTGTAACACCATCATCATCTGGGCAAACATTGCCAAAGCAATAATGGTAAATATTGTCACTATATTATAGAACATAAGGAGAAACAAAGTATGTACAAATATCTTAAGAAAAGACTGTTTATTACAGTTTCTCAGTACAAAAATTATGGATTATTTATAAGCATATCAACAGTATTTCACGAAATATTTTTCAGCATTAAAACAACAGGTCATAATAAAAACAAACAAAGGCTCTCCACCACTGATAACAAGATGACTGGTCTGAGCATAAAGGTTCTATACCACACAGTGATTGTGAGGATAGCACGTTTATGTTTGGATAAGCCTAGGAACAAAACACAAGTTCTGATCTTTTCAGATTGACCCCAGAAATTAATTCATGCATGCATGATTAACCAGTTTAGTATGAGAGCACAATTACTCTGTATCTACTCACTTCAGAGTGCGACTAGAAACATCTTGTGAAAACACATTCTCTCAGCGCTCCATGACAGCTCTTGAGGTCCCAGACTGAGGTTTCACACTTCTTCACCGGTAACAAACACACACAGTCACTACAAACAGTCAAATTATCTAGGCCAGGGCTTGCATTTTGAGCATTACACATTGACTCAGATACAGATTCACAATTGCACACTGGTATAGGAGAGAATCAAAGCAAATATAAAATGATATAAAAACAAACCAAGTGCCTGCACCTGTTTCAAAGCTTTGATATTATCAAATATAATATACATAATTTAAGTAAAATATTTCATTGAAATGCATAGGGACAGGTAAAACTAGTGAAATGGGGTTTGCTTGCATAAGACAACATAAAAGATGAACTGTCCTTTGGTAAAAGCAAGCTGGTCAACTGTGTTTTCTTTGTTTGCAAGTTGATTTGTGCAGTTTTACTACAAAACCTTAAAAATAACGTTTATAACAGATGAAAGAGTGTCCGTGTTGTGTATGTGTGAATATTATGTGTGAGTGTAGATTATGAAAGAGGTGGAGATAGAGAAGGACAGGATGTATGTTCTAACATACAATCACATTCATAATTTAATGCAAATGTAATGCTTATAAAGTTTACTAGTAACATTGCTGCTAATATCTTATGAACAAAGCCAAACTATTCCTACAGACTATAGTCACTGATAAAGCAAAGAGATGACCAGTGTCACATGGTGATATGTTTATCAAGCTGACCAGCAGCAAAGAAGACTTAAAATTTATTTTCCCAGACATTCCATACATTGTGCTGCTAAGATTATAAGCTTTTAAAAATGTCAAAAAAAAAACAAAACACTTTAATAAAGATAGTAAACACTAAACAGAGATATTATATTCACAAAATGACTGAACAAGTAAGTACAATAAATAAATGTATTTACATTGCAAGTACTTGTAGCTTTGTGTGGAATCCTCATTTCTTTCATTTGGAGGTGAGTAAAGAGGACGTGTGAGTAAAGAGGACGTGTGTGTACAGAGGACGTGTGTGTACAGAGGAAATGTGACTACAAATGACATGTTGTTTACTCAGAATAGTTCAGAAAATAGTGGAGTTCTGTGAGTAAAATTTAAGACTTTTATTCGTAAACCTCTGCCCTATTTCATGGCAGAAAACAATTCCCTATTACTACAGAAACAGACCTGGAATCAAAGCTCTGGAAATGCTGAGGAAAGGCCAAGCCAACTGTGTACAAGAATCATTTACAACTGAGACATTCTATACTGAACATTTTCTCTCTTTCTCTCTGCCTTATCCATCCATCTTATTTACTCCAGCTTCTCTCTCTCTCTCTCTCACTCTCTCCCCTTCCTCTCACCTTCTGTCTGTCAATATTCCTGTGTGCTTCATTCAGCTAATTCTACTAACCAGTGAAAATTTTATTCTCTTGTTTTCATTTGTTCCCAGACACACCTAGTGCTCTCTTCCTAACACAACAATGTATTTAAATGTCAATGGTTAAACTACAGACTACTATTCACAAATATTACAGTGATTACAGTATTGTCATGCCAGTGCTGTACAGTCACGTCAGTGGAATTTATAGCACCATAGTAACATCATACACTTCACATGTCAAATACTTCATGGGAAATATGGCAGAAGCCACAGAAAGTCAAAAATTATGAAATATGCAAAACTTGAATTCAATCTTCTAGGCCATTAGGATTTCGGAGAGTCCAGCAGCTAGGTAGCGTTTTTTTTCCTCTAGTGAAACATGATTTTTTAGCTTTAGTATTAAGAGAAACATCATGGAAATTATGATTTATAACAAATGCCATATTTCCCATGGAGTCTTGTACTGTGTTTCTATTCTGCCTTTGCCTATTGCCTGGGCTAGGATGAATCAGCACATATACCGTTTTGTCATGGCTTGCGTCATGCTATCTTAGCCCAAGACTTCAAGGTCACTATTTCTACCAATGTCTGGCTTCCATTGAGGTCACATGACCCCACACATCACCAGAGCATTATGTTCCTAACCTTGACCTGTATCTGACCTTGCTTGTGACCTACATTCAGCTCACTGTTTATGATCTTTTGATCTTGGCTTCGCTAACCTTCACCTCTGTCAGCCTTAACGTCCACTGGATCTCTTGAGGAAGAGTCCTTATGTGGATTTCAAGAGAAAGACATGGGCCCAGTTAACACACACAACAATTGTCAACAAGTTCGACAACCCAGCCAAGTATAATGGGCTGCTCTTGTTTCTTTGCTCTCCCTTTAAATAACAGCCAACATGAACGGCAGCATTGAGATCAGACAGACCCGAGCGGCTCACAAGTAGCCGGAACAGAACTGGTAGACAAGACGCTTGGACTGTTCAGTTTTCTTGATGATACCCTTCTTGTAGTACTGTCTCACGGACCGGCTAAGCTTGTCATAGTTCATGGCTGGACGGTTTTTCCTGGCTCCCCACAGATACGCCACTTTCTTGGAGTCCTCAATCTTGAAGACACCAGCTCTGCGGTCCAACCAGCGGATGCAGTCACTGTGGTTCTCTTTGGACAACAGCAACTCTTTCAAGAACTGCCACAGATGGATGGTCTGCTTGTGTCCACGCCCAGTTGGCTGTTTGCTGGAGATTCCTTTGCCATCACCAAATTTGGAACTTGGTCTGGATGAGATTTGGGAACCTGGAAAGAAATCAAATACAGAAAAATAGGTAAGAAAGTGATGTTCTCTGATTTTATGAAACAAACAAGATGTATCACTTGACCACATTTTTTCATTCAGAATTCTGGTGGCTTTTTGCAACAAAGGATTTTGTCTTCAAATGGTGATATGTGAGATGGAAATGAATACACTGAGAAAAGAGAATGTCTAAGAACAGTTTCTGTTTTAAACACTCTACTGTTTAACAAAAACAAGAAATGGAAATATTGAGAGAAATATTTGTACTAGAAGAAGAAACTGTTTGTCTTGACAAAGGTGGTATTCCTGGACACTGTGAATGACACAATAATAGTACTTACTATAGATGCTCTCATCGTCGCTGTGGTCGGAATGTGTGGAGATGGTGCTGCTGCTGCTGTCGTGGCTACTACTGCAAGTGCTTGGTGCTGGGGAAACACAGGGAGTCACGTTGAAATTCAAAGTGCTCTCCATGTAAGGATTGTGGAGATGTTGTTGTTGTTGCTGCATGATGGCAAAGTCACTGGAGTTGTTAGTGGAGAAAGCCTGGCCGGGGAAACAGCTGTTGGCTGCAGACAAGAGAAGTGAGAAAAAAACGTTTAGTTTTATGGTCCAGGGACAGAAGTTCAGAGGTTAAAATTATCTTAGATGTTTGAGTTAAACAGCTGCAGAAAGAATACCAGGAGTTGTAAAAAGAGGAATGTAGTCAGAGATTTCAGCTGCCAGCCAGCCACAGAATTTACAAAGGGTGGTTTACTTTACTTAGTGGGTGTTGGTGTGTGAGGAGGGGCAGAGGAGGTGTGCTTGTGTGTTGGAGGAGGGGAGGAGGGGGAGGGCAGAGATTAAAATTCTGAATGGAAACAACACTCCAGAATCAAGGAGTTGAGGGTAGAATGTTGTGTTCGTCACTCTCTAAAGAAAGAGAAATAATACCCATGTCCCTTCTAAGGATAAATAAATCCAGTAAGATTGTTGCAAAAATATTTGGTTGATGTGGGTCCAAGTCAGAAGACTGGGAGCTCAAGTGATCTAGCCTGTACCGGTGTACCGTGTGCGGTGGTGTGCGGTTTATGTACAGTGTAGGCCTTCATGGTGTACAGTACTCCTTCATGCGTCACATTCCCTTGCCTCAAGGTCTTATTGTTATGCACAGATGTCAAAAACTGATAACACCAGTTTCTTTTTACGAATTCTTGATCAGATAGCATTCAATAATGGTTTCAGGTTTGCATTTTGCGAAGTTAGACTGCAGCTCTTGTCAATTTTATGGAAGGGGGTTTAAATCTAGGTTTCAGTCCAGTGCTGTCTTCAAAATGTCCAACCCATGACCTCACCTTTCCATAATTTTATGATCAGTGAAATATTGTGCTTGAAGGTTATAGCATTCAATGCAGTTTGTTGTTATTGTTGATGTTGGTGTTCCTAACATCGTTCTCATTATTGCCATGGCTGTTATGTTTACATGTTGAATTATGATAATGAAGGAACGTTACAAACGTTGATGTGCATGGTCTTTCAGTCTTTGTGTTCATTGTTCCTATTCAAAGTTGTTTTTTTTTTAATGTGCAAAGCATTTTTTTTCATTATAATAATAGTCTAGTCCTATCTACCTTTGGAAAACATTATGGCGTCACGCCTGAATGGCATGCGAGTGGTCTCCCCCTAACATAAACGTGTGTCATTCCGTGGCACAGCTGAGTGGTGTTGGTGGGGCCACCTGCGCAAAAAGCTCCGTTACGCCGAGGAGATCAACAGGTTGTTTACGGAGTCACCCTGTCAAAAAGTTAACCCTTGTGATTCAGTCCTCTAAGAGATCTCAAGTCTTTCGTCCTATCCAGTATTTTTCATTGCGACATTTTGACCTACATTTCCGAAACAAAACAAAACAAAACCAAACCAAACCGCTGAAAAAAAGAAAACACTTGCCATGTTTTTCATTCCTATATGTTGTTATGTTATGGTTACGACACAGGGCCCAAAGAAAAAAGCGACGATCTACAGTAATTGTAATGTTTCAAAAGACTGAATACTGTAAAATGATTTAAGCCGTGACCTTTACGTCAGGCCACAACTGTCTGCAGTGACTTAAGAAAAATTCATCAGACCTGAGTGCAAAAAGAGCTGCTGTCCTTAAAAAAAAAAATCAAGCGGATATTATAGTCCTTAAGATGAAGCTGACACTCTGACAAACGTCAGATCATTTGAGAACAGGAAACGCTGAGTCGTTTTGCTTACTAAACACTAGTCTAGGCCTACTCGTCTTGTCTCTCTTGTTTTATGTTGTACTGGTTTGAAGGAGAGCCTACTTAGGCCAGAGGAGATTCAACCTACCCTCTTATGTGGATTGTTCATATCCGTATATTCCGCTGATACCGTTCTTTTCTCCGCCTGTTTGGTGTGTTTAAGAAAAGTAATTACGAGTGGGGTCCAATTACACAATGACGTGTACGAGAAATTGATGGTGTCAAAAGTGAGTGACTGAACTATCGAAACAAATCTGAGCAGCAAATGAAGTCGAGCGTTGGTTCGTGTCTAATGCTTCTTTATTTGAATTGTAGGTTCCAAATGAAAAAGACAGTCTATAATTATACCTCATTATAAGCCATTTATATTCGTAGAAACTGTCATGAGACTCTCTGTTGAATAAAGTGTGAACTGTTATTTCCGGATTTATGAAACAATGCGCCAATGTTAACTAATACGTGAATAATAACTACATTAAAAATAAAAGTGAAGGCACAGAGTTTTTCTGGTGTTGGCAAGTCACACATGTGCACACGGCAATTAAATAGGTTACACATGTCATGCTGTCAAGAACTTTGAAAAATACTTTGCATTAACAATTTTGTATTTATTGTTTTTCTTATTTTGGTTTGAGATACGAATCTTGATTTTTGTACTGATTTATTTGAAGAGGAGGAAGACCTGAGACGGGTAAGCTGAGCGATAATGGAGTAACAACCTGCGCTATCAGAAATGCGAGAACAAGAGCTGGGACGGGGGGCGAGGGGTGAGGGAAACGGGAGTGTTTGCACTGTGGATAAACTACGTTCGTTGATTTTGTTTTTCGGGTGCAGGGAAGCATCGTAAGGGCAGACAGTGTCATCCTAACCTACTCTTTGTGTCACCAGCCCAGAGATTTGATTTCTTTTTAGCCGACGTCATGTGGTCTTCGCCGCTTTGCTTTCATTGTGTCCTCTCTACTTTTTCTCCACACATGTTGAACGTGGCTTCTTACTGGAACAATAAATTCACCCACTGAGCTACAGCTGTAGAATTTCGTCGCTTTTCCATAGCTCTGCTTACGTGATACTTAAGATGAAAAAAGTTTACAGGCTACCAATTCCAATGTGGTTGAAAAGAAAAAGCTGAAGCAGGGCTCAAAACAAGTGGAAATAAACTCTCTGATCTAATAAAGACAATGCGATCTAAATTTTGTAAGGAACAGTTTTCAAATTCCCAAAGCTTAGAACGTTGTCTTGTGCAGTTTTAGAAATGTAATATAATCTGCTTGCATTATTTTGCTACTAGTGTCGGTAGACGAGGGCGGGCGAGGACCGTTATCACACAAGACTTGGGATAAAATTGAGAACAACAACATTTGGGGCTAAAACTCGGTTGAACAATTAGCTCTGTCTCTAAACAACAAGTCAAACAGAATGGCAAAACCTTGTCCCAGCCCGGCCCCGGGACATGACCTAATTAACATTGCGTAGAACGTCAGCGAGCACGTGAGAAATTGTTTTTATCCATGTGTGACCTTTGCCGACGTCACAGGTCATGGAGAGCTGTTGTGTCACAAGAGACTGGGGCGAAATAGGATAGTAAGCTTTGAGATAATTAAACCTCTGCCATTTCTCAAGCCCACTTTGTCACAGGCACATGCTAATTTCAGGCATTTTTTTCTCTTTAAGTCATGTACACTAGCGGTTTAAGACATGTTTTTCTCAAGTGAAAACTCAAAACTGTAGAGGACGTTAGGCACAAGCAAAGCTGAATGAATATATTCTTACACCCCAAGAGTTCCTGGCAAGACCATAAGCGTTGGTTATTTATTTGTACCTTGAGACAGGACATTTAATTAAAACATTTATACCTGGTGATCCGTCTTATTTTCTCAGGTGCGGTAACAGAATAACTTCTTCACCATTAAAAATAGTTTCTTTCCCAATTTTATATTTGTTAATGACGTCAACAGCTCTGTACTCCGTGTGGGCCTATCTTATCAGGATACTCCCCCTCCCTCCCCCCCCCCCCCCNAAAAAACAAAAAACCTTCCCTCCTCTCTCTGTCTCTAGCCTAGTGGGGGGCTCAACATAAAAACTGATTTCAAACTAAAATGCCCAATCTGGAATAAGTCTATCAAATTTGGCCTCACGAAATACCACCTAGCCCGGCACGGCACTTCACGCCAGAGCATTTTGACATTTCTCAAAGGAAAATCAAGAAACTAGGACAGAGTAATGGCGGCTGAGAAAAGAGGGTTAATCTAGGTATGGGGTAGGCGGGGAAGGGGTGGGAGGGGAGGGGAAGAAGAGGTTTGGGATTGTTGGTTAGGGCTTGACAGGAGGAGGGCCTGGTATTCAGTCTGTGGTTTGTGACACCGGTTTGGGTAATGAAACACCACGGTAAAGTTGGGATTGGGAGGAGGAAAAAATGTTTGTTGGACATGAACATGTTAGTGTTGAACCAGCGTGGCGCTAGAGGCACTAGTGTGATAGCACGTATTAGCACAGTGGATAGTGCAGGTAAATGAAACGTCTGTGGGCACAATGAATGTGTAGGCATGACACAGATAAAAAAGAGGGAAGGAAAAGAAATTGAGGAGAAGAGGACAAGACAAGACACCTTAATAAATAGATACCCAGAATTATAGGCAGATATAGGCAATCACAGACAGACAGATAAATAAGACACAAAGATGGATAGATAGAAAAGTATGTAAACATATTAAGAGAGACAGTGAAGGAGAGAAAAAGAGAATGACAGACTGTGAGTAGAGTCTAACAGTGAGATACTCACCAGCTTTCCACAGCTCCAGCTCATTAGAGATGCTGAGACCAGAGTCCCCATAGGATGTGGCCAGTGACGTGGGTGGGATGGTGCACAAGGTACGGCCGTCAACAGGGAACAGCTGAGCGGACACATCTGGGACACGGTTCTTCTGGCACACCCAATTCACCCATTTGCTCACGTGCTCGGCGTCCCACATATGTGGATCTGGACAGGGAGATAAATGAGATGATGATGAGAGACAATGATCCGGGGATAGTACAGTATTTATTATGGGACGTGGAAGTATGAGAATTTCTTGATGAAATGATTACTGTACTAAGCAGCAGCGTCAGTAATTTCATTTTAAAATGGAACACATTCAACATAACTGACAAAGACATCAGACTGCAATAAAATTACATGTACAGGTAATGACACTGATTAAACACATACATCTCAGATAAGGACTGGGATCAAAACAAACATTACAATAGCAATAGGAAGAAGAGAATGGTCAACAAGAGTCAGTCAGGTGAGAGTACAGTGTGTCCTTACCATAAGGAATATTCAAACTATCACAGTCATTGTGGATGACATCTCTCATCATGATCACCGCCTCCTCCAAGGGCACACTGTTGGACTCATCTGCCAGCACTGCCGGCTTGCTGAATGGCTCCAGGTCATCATAGAGGGAGATGGGCGGCTGTTTGTCCAGGTCAATGTACTCGAGGCTGTCCTCTTGTCCACTCATGGAGGGCAAAGTGCAACTGTTATTGCTACTGGAATCTGACAGATAGTCTGTGTTGGAGACAACTGTACAACCACTGCCTGCCAGCTCGGTGACAAATGTGCTGGTTTTCGTGGTGGCAACTATGCTGCTGCTACTGTTGTTGGAGGGAGAGATAGTCAATGGTGCTGCAACTGTGGTGGCGTATGAGGACAACGATGATGGCAGTGCGGTGGAAGTGAGCAGGGGTGATGATGACAATGATGATGTGGAGGAGACTGTGGTGACTGCTGTGAATTTGTGATAACTGTCACTGGAACTGCTGCCATATTCAATTTTGTTTGGCTGCATGAAGCAGGTGTTGTGTTGTCCGCTATTGTTGCTGTCATGGCCGAGGAGGTTGTCCATCATGATGAGACTATAGAGGTCAGGTTGTTCCTCTGTTTCCTCCAGTTTGATCTCCGGCTTGCGGTCCACATCTTGAGAGTAGAGTGTGGACTGTGGGACCTGGGTAGGACAAGAATTCTATCTTAAGTCATGGCTCAGGTCATCAACCATTTCACACCGTCAACTCTGAGTTTAATTGGAATCCATTAAATGACAACTTTTGCCTATTCACAGTTGTATATATATGGGAAACACCTGTACATAATTCCTACACAAGAAACCAACTCAACTGCAATTTGCATCTAATCGCAACTTTTCTACTGTTCTTGAGGAATTGCGTTTAAATAAAACCCACCATATCAATCATCCTTTCCACATACATTCATAAACACTGTGATAAGCCTCAGAGTATTATGCATTGTGTGAAAATGAAAAGGAGGGAGAAACGATAAAAATAAGCAAACAAAACCTCAACAGAATGAAAGCTTAATTGTCCGCAGGAAGATCTAACATACACAAAGTGGTTTTGATAATTTACGGCGGGTAAATGACTGATATTATCAAACTGTGAGTGCCGGGGAATGACACATTCTTCTTTAAAGCTGACGAGCACGTGTGTAATTCTATCTTGTCATTATGGGAGGTAATCAATCAAGGCTTAGTGTTCCGCTGAGTTCATAATAAACCATAGACGTCTAGACTAGGTGCAGGCCACAGCTGGCGAATCAGTGT
Organism: Ellobium chinense; assembly: GCA_033807755.1. Lineage (NCBI taxonomy): Eukaryota > Metazoa > Mollusca > Gastropoda > Ellobiida > Ellobiidae > Ellobium > Ellobium chinense. The sequence continues at coordinate 70,714 of JAWQUT010000744.1, forward strand.
ACCCCTTCCCACAACCCCCTCCTCCCCACACACAGTTCTGAACTGGATAAACAGCGAATGATTTAAGCAAAAACCGATGGAAAGAGGCCTGCAAAGATTGCTAGATAATTTTTTTTTTTTTTGGGGTGNNTGGGGTTGAGATTTGTCGGGGCATGTCATAGTTATTGTCACGCTCAAATACAATTTTCAGTTTCAGTTTCCCTTTCTCCTCCCCCCCCCCCCCCCCCCCNAAAAAAAAAAAAATCCTCTCCCTTCCTCTCTCTTTCTCCATAGGAAATCTCGTAAGTCCTTTCCTGGCCGCGTTTAGTGTCAGTGATTAAGAACGAGATGACATCAGTGACAATGTCATATGTCTGTTGTTGACATGTTAATGTCCCAGTGTTGTGACTGCTGTCATTGAACCTGCACAAGACGAGGCCAGGTACGAGGGCAAAAGGAAAAACTTGAGTGAGGAAATCTGTGATGGCGGCTACAGTAGGTCAAATCACATGTCTAATTAGACATGCGTAAGACGCTCTGTTCAAGATTTTATCAAAAGCTTTCATGAATTATTTTTGTATTATTCATGACTACGTTTTTTTTTTAAACTCTTAAAGTATAGAAATGAATTCATGCAAGTTGTCATGACGGTTCTTCCGTCAGGTGGTTGAACGGGCGAGGAATGGCTGGGACCATAATGTTGCAGTTCAACCATGTCATTTTGTTATGGCGCATTGACACAAGACGGTCACAGCTCTCTGGTTGGTTAGTGGGTGATAAAACTGTAAGACGGAGAGAGAGAGAGAGAGAGAGAGAAAGAGAGAGAGAGAGAGAGAGAGAGAGAGAGAGAGAGATTTATATCCAGATAAAAAGAACTCTTAACAGCAAACAGTCCTAACTTCAAGAGGCCCATTCTAACCGTAGACTTACTACATGCTGGGCTGGTCTACGTGTAAGTGGAAATGGGGACCGGGTGGATGGGGAGGCGCCACTTGTTGCAGAAAGGGGGGAGCGGGGTGGGGAAAAGAGAGGCAAGTTTTGAAAAAAAAAAGTTTGATAGACCTCCGCTTTGTTTGGGTAACAAACCCGTCCTGACACGATCCTTTTCAAATCAAGTTTTCTTTCCCTTTACCCGGTTTGAAGTCGACAGCTATCCAGCGTGTGCCGGTCACCATTTATTGACACGCACCGCTCGTCTCGAGGGGACTTTAAAGCCGTAATGTGCTTTACTTATATTATTATCGAGTGATCTCACGGCAAAGGCGACTCAGACTGCATTCCCTGCTTTAAATTTCATGTCGGTGAGACCTACCCTTGTCTACTCTCTAGCTGCCCAATCATGAATATTAAGACAATGATAGTTTTGCTGTGACTTAGAACACGTGACTGTAGCTTATGAAGGCAAGACACCAGAAAACAAAAAAAGTGGACAGGAGGGTGTCTGCAGGGGGGAGGGAGAGGGGCGGGCATGTTATATTAAAGGTGCAACACTGATGGTTTGTTAGTTGAAAGGGGGGAGGGGTAATAAGTTTTTCTACACCAGGCAAGACTTTCAGTCCTAAAAGTGTTGTGTCACTGCCATGTATACAATTCATACAGACTGAGTTTCATATTCTCTCTTTCTCCCTCTTTCTTTCTCTCACATTCTCTCTCTCTCTCTCTGGTTTCTCATGCCCTGTAGTTCCTCTCTCACTATTTTGACTGCCTGCGGGTAATTCACAATTAGTAGAAAACGACCGGTACTGACCTCTTGATCGAAGCCTAACATGTCTTTGGCTAAACTCCGGTACTGTTCGATAAACGTGAACCCTGAAAGAACAAAATGAGCACAAATAATAATAATATGTCTTAAAAATATAATAATATGTGACAGTCTAACAGAAGGTGCCAGTTAAAAAACGGGCTCCCCTTTTGTGTGTGTGTGTGTGTGTGTGTGTGTGTGTGTGTGTATGTGTGTGTGTGTGTGTGTTTTGTTGCCTTTTCGCCCGTCTTTATACGTGCATATATGAATTATACACCATAACCTAATTTATAAGTTAAACATCAATAAATTATAGCAAACAATTTACGTAACGCTATCTAAAATAAAATCTGGTACGGCTAGTTAAAATTGATGTTAAGTTTTCAATCACGGCAAAACTTCACACAACAAATGTTTTGTTGCCTTAGCAACACCATTCATTAAGTCTTTGCAGATTTTTGACACATATAAAGGAAAAAAAAACGTGACACTGACACGAACTGCTCGATTCAAGATGGGTTTGTAACTTCTTACCAGCACTACTTAGAGTTCGATGATTGGTCTAAAACTCTTACCTGCGGCGGGCATGGTGTTTAATTCCAGAATGCTTGGGTAAAAAACTGTTGTCAGATCTTTGTAGATCTTCGGTTGTTGTAAGTAGATCGACTACAGTCACAACTCAAAACGTGCGTACACTGGCGAAGATGAATAAATCCAAGTTCCAAGCGCGAATGCAAGTAAAGCAATAACAAAACCTGGAAAAGTCTTCAAATCCTTAAGTCCACTCAAAACTTGAGCAGAAGTTTACATATAAATGTTGTAAAGTGTATCACAGATGAACTAAGCAGATATTTTGTTCACTACACAAAATTCGACTCTCAACTAAGGCTCTTCGGCTGTTTATCAACTTTTATATTTGCCCCACAAACGTTGTTGATCTGGCGGCCACAGAGGGCTGTCTTTTCTCAGAATACGCAAGCCCATTGGGTTCCCCTTTAGTTGAGGCTTTATTGAGGGGCAGTGAGCTTGAGAAAAGGGATTCCCCTCCCCAGTCAGGGCAGTGTTTTTCGTGAAAAATGTCCCTCCGTTAGTTTCCAAGTCAGAAAACAGTGGAAATGCATACTGATTTTAGTTGGATGCATGAAAAAATTCAAAATACGTTTCTAAGTGTTTAAATATTGGTTTCGGCAAAAGAAACGAATTCCGTTCACGTAAACAAGTTTTTGTCTTTCTCCCATTCTGAGCCTCAGCATAGCCGAAAATAGCCGAGATGGAGAAACCATGACATCATTATGATGACTTGACGAAGGTATTATTTTCCGAATCGCCGCCCTGCGATTGGCGGAGGCTCAACCAATCAGAAGGTTGACCTAATTCTTCTTATCGCTTGAGACTGAATGAACTTACGTGTGCTAACGGGCAAGTTGTAGCAGAGGGAGAGAGAGAGAGAGAGACTTTGGGATTGCAGTCCTAACGGGTTCACAACTGCGCACCTCTTAACTCTCATTGACTCTGCGCCGGCATTTACAACCTTGTTTATTTGATCTTTTTACGTTGAGACTGTTTGACCCATTGATTTGTACAGGTCTGACCAAAAGTAGCCAAGACTTTTGAGCTTTACTCAATAATAATTTTATCGTTTGAGGTTTGACCCTCTAAACTAAGACAAGGCTGCTGAAGGCTGTACAACTCGTGACTAGAACAAGGCTCAGGTTCCTTCACAATCCACAGAGTCGACACTGGTGGCCATCATACAATCAACAACACCTCGATAACCTTACTGACATGTGCCAACAACAGCGGTAAAAGACATGACAATCTTAGCAGCAACAACATCAACAACAACAACAATAACAAAACGCAACAAAATTTTATTAGGTCATGAACAGTAAAATAAAATAGTAAAGCAAATGAGGTAAACAAGCTGTGTAATCGTACATAATACAGATGTAGGCTTGCTTACATGCACGTACATGTCACATGTACATTTCTGTACTGTGTTGTAAGCTGAAGAGAAACAGACAGAGAGAGTGACAGAGAAAAACACTGACGGACACAGGACAGAACGGATAGATAGGCAGATATTTATTTTGTGTAAATATGTAGATGACCATTTCCAAAAATCACGACAAGCCCTCTCCTCCCCCCGCCCCGCCCCCCTCTTTGTTTTTGTTTTCTTTTTATCACAGTTTTGAGTAGGTGAGCAACGATTTCAGGAAATATCTAGGAGTATAATATATAAATATAGTTAGTTATTATCGATGTTCCTACTCACACCTAGCTACCTAATACTATTCACAACACATCTCACAAAAAAAAAAGGTGGGGGGGGGAGGGGAGGGGTCAGACTTGTCTGCTGTATTCAATATCCCCTGGAGCGGTAACCCTACAGGGAGCGATAAAAGCGTCTTTACCTGTGACCTGTTTTTTAATTAGAAGTTCGGACTTTGAGAGCTGTGAGGTGGTCAAAATATTATTAAGAAATATCTCGTAGATTCTCATTGGTCATTCTGTCTTAACAACAGTAAAGTACATTCATAATGAGATCAGATAGTGCAAAGTTACCTTTCTACAGCTTCCTATGGACTACGATAATATACATTACAATTTTTAGAAGAGAAAGACAACAACAACAACAACAACAACAACAACAACAATAACAACAACAACAACCACAACAACAACAACAATCTCAGACTGACTGAATAAGATCGGTAGTAAAAAAAAAACCAAATAAATTTTTAAAAACTTTTTTGGAAGCCTAGAGATGTCGAGTCTTGGAAATGAATTTCTGAATTTTTGGAAACTTTGAAGACATTACCTGATTAATCAGTTTCCGGGAATTTCAGTTAGATTATCTAAGATAGTGGAAATCATCACCAGATAAATACCATCACAAACTATGAGGGTGAAAATGGCAATCAATTGCTACTTGCCCTCATGATTTCCTGTCTATAACAACCTCCCTTGAAAGGTTGGGGACTGGTTTGGGA
>JAWQUT010000744.1:96115-118615 GCA_033807755.1 Ellobium chinense
CAAATACACCCACACCCCCCAAAATACAACTGTGTGTTCCAGACAGTTCCAGAGTCACACATTAAGGCGAACACAATCATCTTATATGTCCACTAGCTTCACTTCTTTTTTTTTTTGGAGGGGGGAGGGAGGGGGAAGGAAGGGTGAACATGTGCTATCTGTTGAGCCGATTCTGTATGAATGAAAGCAAGAGAAAAAGAGACAACAAAAATTCCATCTCTCCTCTGAATCTACGAACTTTTTATCGCATGTTGGTCTGGCCTGGGACCAGGAGTCCGCTTAAGTCAGGTTGAAGGGGGGAGGAGGGGGAGGGGAANTTGAGGAAAGACCAGACCACCAGTTGTTTGATCCAACGTTAGACACGACATTCAGGCACGACATTCAGGTCTCTGTTCTTATAATATGATAGTTTGTGACTTTCAATATTCACTTTCAGTTTGCCTCACATTCAAAGACCAAAATATCGATTTTCTTTGTAATAATGTTAAACGTCGCATTTCGCATATTGGACTCTAAGCAAAATTTGGAACCATTTTATTCACAATTTTTTAGCCGATTCTTATGAGATTATCCAAATTCACCTGTGAGCCAAAAAAAAAAAAAATGTAAGCACTGCACAATTTTATGAGGAGTTAAGTCTGTTTAATTGTATCAACGCTAATAGAAAAAAAAAAGGCTGCAGACAAAATGGCGTTTTTACTTGGAACATGTGAGTTACGACATTGTTCTTCAACACGAGCTGATATCAGATACAGTGGACACGAGCGGGGGAACATGAAATCAAGGTGAGTAATGATGTTGCACGCTCACTCACTCAGACACGTGTCAAGAACACGCATGGATGGCCAGACACGAGCTGTCTTAATTATCTTTTAAATCCTTCCACATCCGCCTCTCCATTGACTGTGTCTTTGGCATGGGGCGAGCAGTTGTGAACATTAATTATTGCATTACATCAGAATTGATAAAACACGTGACCTCCGCTGTCGCAGGTGTGTTAACTTCAGGGTCGGCTCTCACAAGATGGGAATTGCTTACACAAAATTTTGCTCATTTTTGGCTGATTGTTGCCATCTGTAATTGAGGATTCTATTGGCTAATACACTGTTTGCTCTCAAGTCTGGCAGAGAATGTCAAAAGTAATGAAAAAGTTGGGATTTTAAACAAAAACAAATCTTATTCTGTTTATCTTAAGTCTAAATAATGACGCCAAAATCGTGGAGTGTTATTCACGAAATTGACTGAAAAAGTGACTGTTCTACTTTAGATCATCTCAAAACTATGAGATGTGACTATTTCCAGTCACAATTGATCACTCAATAACATGATCTTTAATAAATAAACTAAGTATCTGAATATTAGCAAGGCAATTAATGTACTTTGTTATCAAATCTGTTCTCTTTTCTAGACACTTTTTAAAATATTTTTTTAAACAAGAACAAGTGGACGTCATCAAATTATTCGCATAAAAAAAATAGACATTTCGAAATCTCTTTTTCCTCATGGCAACAAATGAAATCATCTCTGTCCAACCAACTGGCACTTGAAGCCTCCTGAACATTTCATCTCAAGTACGAAATCACTCCAAAAGCTGGATTTTGTGCTCCTAGCCTTAGATTGTGATGTGTTGTTTGTTCTCGAAGCGCATGCCTGGGAGCCATATGGTGAGCAGCCAGTCAAACAACAAATCTGATTGAAACCACGAGAGACGACAGAAAACATTTTGCTCTAGTCAGTTTCATGACAAAAGGGTCATGACCTGGGTGGCTAAACAAGTTCAAGGACAATCCTACATCCCCTTAATCTGTGTTCATCGTTTAATAGGAAAATTGAAATTCTCCCCAGTCAGTGTGTATGGCTTTAGGTGAAATGAATAGATCATCAGTTCATCACATTTCGAGCCGACCACGCTGAACATGGACGAACGCCAAAAATGCACAAACTTGTTCTCGCCAGAAGCGCCTCATTTTCTGTTTTCTCGTCTCTCTCATGACTTAATGTTTGGCTGTGTTCCCACATGGAGTCAACTGTGACTGTGGTGAGCTGAGGTAGTTTAACTACATGTTTATCTGGTGAAAAAAATTGTGAATTTCACATGCACCAAGTAATCACTACTCTGTTCTTTCATTACTCAGGTGACTTGGATATTGAGTGAACCTCGATAGAAGATACAAATTACCTTTTCCATACAATGATGGTTTAGTCAATATCGAAGTTTGAGTGTATAAGATTTTTGTAAAAAGTCTATATCAACTACTGATACAGAGACATGTATGTCGTAAGGAAAATATACATCAGAAAGACTATAATTTTCTATGAAATATCCAGTAAGGGTTTTAAAAAAAAATATGGACATCTCTATCTAAAAAAATAATATATATATATATATATATATATATATATTATATAAANAGATAGTGAGGAGGTAAGGGGGGACAGTCTGAGATAGTGAGGAGGTAAGGGGGGACAGTCTGAGATAGTGAGGAGGTAAGGGGGGACAGTCTGAGATAGTGAGGAGGTAAGGGGGGACAGTCTGAGATAGTGAGGAGGTAAGGGGGGACAGTCTGAGATAGTGAGGAGGTAAGGGGGGACAGTCTGAGATAGTGAGGAGGTAAGGGGGGACAGTCTGAGATAGTGAGGAGGTAAGGGGGGACAGTCTGAGATAGTGAGGAGGTAAGGGGGGACAGTCTGAGATAGTGAGGAGGTAAGGGGGGACAGTCTGAGATAGTGAGGAGGTAAGGGGGGACAGTCTGAGATAGTGAGGAGGTAAGGGGGGACAGTCTGAGATAGTGAGGAGGTAAGGGGGGACAGTCTGAGATAGTGAGGAGGTAAGGGGGGACAGTCTGAGATAGTGAGGAGGTAAGGGGGGACAGTCTGAGATAGTGAGGAGGTAAGGGGGGACAGTCTGAGATAGTGAGGAGGTAAGGGGGGACAGTCTGAGATAGTGAGGAGGTAAGGGGGGACAGTCTGAGATAGTGAGGAGGTAAGGGGGGACAGTCTGAGATAGTGAGGAGGTAAGGGGGGACAGTCTGAGATAGTGAGGAGGTAAGGGGGGACAGTCTGAGATAGTGAGGAGGTAAGGGGGGACAGTCTGAGATAGTGAGGAGGTAAGGGGGGACAGTCTGAGATAGTGAGGAGGTAAGGGGGGACAGTCTGAGATAGTGAGGAGGTAAGGGGGGACAGTCTGAGATAGTGAGGAGGTAAGGGGGGACAGTCTGAGATAGTGAGGAGGTAAGGGGGGACAGTCTGAGATAGTGAGGAGGTAAGGGGGGACAGTCTGAGATAGTGAGGAGGTAAGGGGGGACAGTCTGAGATAGTGAGGAGGTAAGGGGGGACAGTCTGAGATAGTGAGGAGGTAAGGGGGGACAGTCTGAGATAGTGAGGAGGTAAGGGGGGACAGTCTGAGATAGTGAGGAGGTAAGGGGGGACAGTCTGAGATAGTGAGGAGGTAAGGGGGGACAGTCTGAGATAGTGAGGAGGTAAGGGGGGACAGTCTGAGATAGTGAGGAGGTAAGGGGGGACAGTCTGAGATAGTGAGGAGGTAAGGGGGGACAGTCTGAGATAGTGAGGAGGTAAGGGGGGACAGTCTGAGATAGTGAGGAGGTAAGGGGGGACAGTCTGAGATAGTGAGGAGGTAAGGGGGGACAGTCTGAGATAGTGAGGAGGTAAGGGGGGACAGTCTGAGATAGTGAGGAGGTAAGGGGGGACAGTCTGAGATAGTGAGGAGGTAAGGGGGGACAGTCTGAGATAGTGAGGAGGTAAGGGGGGACAGTCTGAGATAGTGAGGAGGTAAGGGGGGACAGTCTGAGATAGTGAGGAGGTAAGGGGGGACAGTCTGAGATAGTGAGGAGGTAAGGGGGGACAGTCTGAGATAGTGAGGAGGTAAGGGGGGACAGTCTGAGATAGTGAGGAGGTAAGGGGGGACAGTCTGAGATAGTGAGGAGGTAAGGGGGGACAGTCTGAGATAGTGAGGAGGTAAGGGGGGGACAGTCTGAGATAGTGAGGAGGTAAGGGGGGACAGTCTGAGATAGTGAGGAGGTAAGGGGGGACAGTCTGAGATAGTGAGGCGGTAAGAGGGAACCACAGTAATCACCATCATCATCATCATCATCATCATCATCATCATTATCATGGTCATCCGTCACACCCAGCCTGACTGCAGCCTGCCAAACGAGCGCCAGGAATAATTTATCAACCGATGTGTAACATTATTAATACTCCTTGTAAAAAGCCAGTGAAGCCCCTGACAGTTTCTGTGGCTAGAGGAACTAATGGGCCAAACACCAACCCAGTTCTGACATGATGAATTAATGAGTTCATCCCTTACAATAATTCATCACTCGCCACCCAGCCTGGCTGAAATTAGGATCGGGTGTGATGATGATAATAAACATGTCCCTGGTTTTTCACGTCATTGTTCAGCAGTTTCTGATGGGCCTAAACGAGCTCTTTGGAGAGAATGAGCTTATCTGAACGCGGGAGAATTGGAAATTAAAACTTAAAGAGAGATTTTGATAGATCAATACTACATTCAGTTGTGGTAAAACAACCACCTGTACATGACAACATCTGCTGTGGCGACTGAGGATCATGGCCGATCGTTGTGACCGCTCTATTATTCGACCTGCATATGACGACCACTTGTCTAACACGATCAAAGTAGTGAAAAACACAAGGATAGAAGCTGTAGTAAGCTACCGGCACTGGGCTAATCTGATACCTGATAAGAGCTACTCGTATTCGCTGGTTTGGCAGCCAATAAATCGTGTTGAAGATGGTTTCTTGGTAGTGATATAGGAGGCTATTTACAGGATGTAATGTCTTAAAGACCATGCACGGTCCCTGCGGCCAAGAAATAACGCGTGTAAACTAATGAGATACCTCACCGATCTAACTCATACAGATTCACTTTCGCGAAAATCGCATGAACGTTTTTGTGCACTTCAAAATTTTCAACAGTTGTGGGTTAGACCGGTCTGCTGTTGCTGATGTATCCATTTGTCTTCCAGTTACCATTGTAAAAGAATTATCGATGGAGGATGTCTACCCCCTAGCCCACATGCAAAACATCTCAATTTTTTTTATTTTTATTGTGTGGGTTATCAGAGATGTGACAACATAACCTCAGCCCTAAAGAGGTCTCGGTTGAAGCTGATTGTGATAATGACCAGATAATTGAACAGAGAGAGTCGTATGAACTGAATTTATTCCACTGAAACGAGGGTAGCATTTTTTAATATCAAACCTGAATATTCGGTTCTTCGTTAACCTCCAAAGATAAATCTTAAACCTAGATTTACTATGTTCATTGGTCACTATGGCTATCTACTATGTTCATTGGTCACTATGGCTATCTACCGTGTTCATTGGTCACCATGGCTATCTACCGTGTTCATTGGTCACTATGGCTATCTACTATGTTCATTGGTCACTATGGCTATCTACTGTGTTTATTGATCACTATCGCTAGATTAAAGGTAAGAAATATTGAACTGTTCATGTTCATGTGGTTCCATCTGATTGGATTCCCTGTTTAGTTGAGGTCTGTGTTGTTGATGTAGTGATCCGTTCATATAGCCAGGGAAATGATGTAGTTTAGTCGACACGTAGATCACTATGAGAATGTGCAAGTCATTGTGAACTCCGTGCCCTGTCTGTCCTCTCGTGTTGTTTACGACTGGAAATTAGCATCACCAGGGGTTCACAAGTTTTCTTTTCATCCCTGGCCCCAACAGTGGGAACAATACAACAAGATATGCGCATTCATTCGTCAAAGGCCTTTCTTCCATTCTTCTTCTTCTTCTTTTTCTTTTTATTCTCGACCTAGTTGTTTAAGTCCGACTTTCTGTAGACGGAGATTCCTTACAGAGTGCCAAAGCCCATAAATATTATCTAAATAGTATCTAAATATTATTTAAATATTATCTCTTAGTTTTCATAAATGTTTTGCTCAGTTGATTGTTCTGGTTAACAGTATGTGTCTGTAGCCAGATCATTCTTTAAAAGACAATTCAAGTACACTTCGCTTAATCACAGCTTCCTGTTAATCATATCAAGTTATTTTATTATTAAACTTATTGCGTGGTTGTACCTCTTTTGAATAGCAACTTTTTTCCATGCTCCTGAGGAGTTGCAGTTAAGCGGTGGCCCCTATATGTGACAGGCTTTTCTTAACTCACTTCGTGATCTCCTCGTTCAACTCCCCCCTCCCCGACCAATACCAAAGTGAGACAGAGGAACATGGTTTTAAGACGGATTCCTTTCAGACTGTCCTAGTGATAGATTCCTTTCAGACTGTCCTAGTGATAGATTCCTTTCAGACTGTCCTAGTGGTAGATTCCTTTCAGACTGTCCTAGTAATAGATTCCTTTCAGACTGTCCTAGTGATAGATTCCTTTCAGACTGTCCTAGTGATAGATTCCTTTCAGACTGTCCTTGATCCGCATTACATACGTTTCGGATAATGACAGTATTTTTGATAATGCTGGCTGAAAAGTAGAAGACATTCCAGTTTATAATAGTCTAAAGCAATAGGGATGAACGATCTCACCCTGACCAATGAGAATTATTAATTCTTTTTCTGAAGGTGTCATTAAGTGGAGATGACTTTAACGTGCACATTAAACAAAGTGAACCGCCCAGGAGATATTTAATGAAGCCATTGTCTTTTCCTAGCTTTATCATCTCCTTAACTCTCAACAGTTCGTGGATTTTTGCCTTTTCATAGGGAATTTATACCCTACGATTTTGAAACTGTCCAGGAGTCCCTATGAGTACTTCTAAGTACATAGTGTCATACATCATTTTGTTGGAAATTGAATGAACTACTGAAATGTTGACACTTTGTATGTGTTTGGGGTGACTGAAGCATTATGTAACGCGTGAAAGTGTTACTAAAAATAGAAAATTCTTAAGGTACCCCACAAATAAAGTTTGAAGACCCCTGTTCCCGTGGGTACTTTAAACCAGGACAGTTTACATACAACTACTGAACGTCACCAGCAGCAGAGCTAGAAAGCACATGAAGTAACAGTCCGTCCATTGACCACAGACCACAGTCCACAGTCCACAGTCTGTCCAGTCAGATAATAAAATGGCGGACTGGACTATTTACTTCGGCGCTTGGTACACCTGTACTAAGGCCATTGTTGACTGACTATCGAGACTACTGCCTAATATTATTCTTGTTTTGGTTGTTGTCAAGTCCGCTACGTTTAGGTGAATGGACAGAGTGAATAGACCAGGTCTGTCTGTCTGTGTCTGTCTGTCTGTGTCTGTCTGTCTGTCTGTCTGTCTGTCTGTCTGTCTGTCTGTCTGTCGTCCTCCCTCTTGTTCTTTCTCTTTCTTTCTGTTTTTCTTTCTGTCTCTCCCCTCGCACTTTTATAACATGTCTTCTCCAAGTGATCCTTGTAGTGTAGAGAGTAAACCTCAACCTCCAACCGGTGCAGCTGAATTTAATATTGAAAATAACCACGTCATCATTTTGACCATTCCCGCGGGAATCTTCATGTGAAAAGGGTAAATTAACTTGTCTGTAAACAGATACAACTGAGAGTCCAGCAGTTCTTGATGAAAGCAACACATGTAAGAAATTCAGACAGGATGAACATCAGCATTATAGTGGGAGAGAACGTAGCAAAACTGACCCAGAAGTCCCCGCTGTAAATTTCATTACCTTATCACGCTAACATCAATATCACGGAATTGAATATTATTATTAAATGACAAGAAAGAAGAGGACTCGTCCTATTGCTTGCTCCGTCGCCCTACAACCTATTTTAGGAGATCTATTTATAGAATTGAGACGTTTACCATTCATGATCTATAGGCAAAGCTAAACAATACAATGAACTCTCCGGCATATTATTATGTGAACGCCACTGAACGCTACTGAACGCCACTGATGCCACTGAACGCCACTGATGCCACTGAACGCCACTGAACGCAACTGAACGCTACTGAACGCCACTGATGCCACTGAACGCCACTGAACGCCAGCTCTGAGGTTAATAAGTGCTGATTCTCCCAGCTGATAAACATTTCACTCCGACAGTCAGGCATGAGTTGTTAGCCACAATAAAGACACATTAATGGATGAACACTTTGCTAACTTATCGTCATAATTATATTGAAGAGAAAAGCGAGGAATGAAAATGGCAGAATTGCTACAGCGACTGCCCGGATGTATCCAACCATGAAATGATCAGAATTCTGATTTGTTCAAAAACAACTAGGGGCAAATTCACTTCGCTGCAACAGTTTTGCACACTCCCGTGTAATATTCTGGCCCACAAGCATGGTGATGTTTTCACTCTTATACGTTATCCCACAAGATCTTTCCGGGCAACGCTACACCAAAGAGAAAAGTGCGATAAAGCGGGTTGCGATCAAAAGGCGTGGACTATTAGTTATTATGACATAATGGAGTTCATGTGAGCTTGTTATCAGTGATGGGAAATCTCAGAAAGTTCACAGAAAAGTTTTCACCTGGTTTGGCTGTAACAGAACATAGAGGTCGGTGTTTATTAAACGAGTTGATGATCAAGGCTGTGAGTGAGTGAATACTGAATGACCAGGTTAATGTTCCACCTTTCATCTCCCAATCACAACACAAAGCCAGGAAATGGCTGTTGCTTATAAACACTCCATCTAATTGACAAGGCTGACGTGCTCTACACAATGGCAAACAAGTCGTTTGTAAAGTGTTTTTTTTTCTGACCTTCTAATGAATGGAGAGTAAAGGAAGGAGTAACAGGTCTAAAATGGGATCAGGAAATGAAAAATGACCTGGGAAAACAATTTCATGCTTATTTAATTCACTACAATATTATTTAATTCTTCCGTATACATTCAGTTGAACACAAAATGGATGTGTTTTCATGGAGGATACAGGTTGCTGTGGTACCAGAATCCTCCGCCCTCACTCCCTTTCCCACCCCCTAGGTACTGGCAAGTAAAGAGAGAAATGTTACAAGATTTCAACAAGGTTGTGCACTTACAAACCCCGCCCCTTTCTGTCTCTCCCCCTCCCTCCCCCACCCTCAAACCCCTAAATTACTGTTCATATCAAGAGCTGAGTTCAAATCGTTTACATGCATCGAAAAACATATTTGTGACATATTTTTTATCACTTTGTTCACTAAATTAAACTCTTCAATTGTATTTTTGCACAGAAGCCAAATTACGTTCNCTTCACTCCCCTTCGCAATGACAGTGAGGCCAAAAGAAAATAATGTTGATAATATTTTAGTTGTAGTTGATTTCTCATGATGTGGTTTATGGTTCATGCAGACTGGCTTGGACTGTTGGACACTGAACAAAATGACACTGAAGGCTAAAGATGGATGAAATGAAAACACAGACCATCTCGAGAAATAATTTGGAGTGAAACTATGACATCTATACACAATATTACCAATGTCAACAGTCTACCTTCACCTGTTGAGATTCAGATAGAGAAAATCGTTCCAAAATCGTCTTGACATTTCGCATCTCTCAGGGAGGAATAGGAGAAATCAGTTTACAGGGACAATCCAGTTTGCACCATGAAAACTTATGAAACCCTTGACATTGTAGCCCATTGGCCAAAAGCTTTCTGGAAGTGAGACAAAGACAATAACATTTGGGTGTCTCTCGGTCAGTTGGTTCTCACTCTGAAACACACGTGGTTTTCTAACTTGTCTGACACAAATTTCAAGTCCTTGTAAACTGGGCGGTGAATTTAAGATTTCCCTAATCAGCTGATGGCTTTATAATTTCATTAATCTCCAACCTCCTCCTTTCCTTCTCTTTGTTTTTATAGATGAAGGTTGACTATAATATCTGAGTTTTCATGATTCACTTACATTAACAGCGCTCCAAAATGATGCGATTACTTTCATTGAAAAATAGGTTGCAAGAGGATCTATATTTACGCAGCGTGACAGAAAGTTTTTTTCTTTTGGAATTTAAAAAAAAAAACCCAAACTGAGTGAATTCTTCTTTAATGAGGCCGATCCCTTGCTAATGTAAATGATATCACCACCACCACCACCACCACCACCACCTCCTCCCAGCCTAAGCCAACGCCGACGCCATTCTTTGTAAGGTAAGCACATGGCCATCAAGTGCCGTTCCCAAACCTGGCAAGTGTCAGCATTAGTTAGACAATCTTTCCCACAATGATGCAAGAGCCAGTCAGTGCACGTTCGTGTGTACTTACAACGGTATACATATACATTCTTTACTCTCCTCACCCTCTCGCGTGAATGTGCACGTACTGACCTCGCTCACCTCGGCCTACTGCACTCTGCAAGTACACTTGGCTTCGCTTAGTCGCACTTCACTTTATCGGAAGATCCATTTAACTGCACCATTAATATTAAAAAGTCAGACTGACTTTATTCTCTTTATCTTAATAAACGTTGGTGGATAATTGCGACATTTTCCCTATAAACCTGCGAAAATACGATTAAGCGAAGTGGGCTGTTATACATAATAATATCTGAAGTAGACTGGGGGATTCGTTTTTCCATAGACAATACCCAAGACAAGACGGGCATGTCCCTGTAACACTGAGCCTGCCTTGAAAGGGCGCCAAGACAGCGACTTCAATGCAACAACCTCGTACCTGCCTCTGGCGAAAAGTGTTTCTTTACGTCTAAGATATTTGCACTGAGGTCAGGATGTGAACGACTGGAGACGATGTGAGATTAAAGGCTGTTTTGAAAGTGCAGGAATTTGGGCAGGAGGAGAGAAAGAATTTGCTCATAGTGTAGATGTCTAAAATGTTGTTGTTGTTTTCGTAGTCCATGAGCTTGTTTGTGAATGCTGCACGTTAATACAATTAATGTTAACGTTAAGTTGTTTGTTTATAGCTTTTGCTTTTTAATTGTGGTTAAAATAAATGTTGTTGTTCTGAGCTTAAAGATGGTGCCAAGAGCCACTGCTGACGTCCTTTGCCTTATTCTAGCAGTATCATTTCTTGTGGTGGTGGTGATGCGGGTGATGGTGGTGGTGATGGTGGTGGTGATGGTGGTGATGTGGCGTTAAAAGGCAGAGGTGGATGTGGAAGCGTTTAGTGTCTCTTGTGTGTTATCTACTAAAAATGATGATAATAATAATAATAACAATAATAATAATAGCTAATAATCATGTTAGGATCGATATGTTTGTTTCTCTTGTATTCGCTGTGTGGACGCCTCACATGTCTCTATTTATAGAACACATATGAACCTTTGAACAAGCCACATTTTTTTTCCACTTTGGTTAAGATGGAAAGAGAGACAAATAAACAAGGAAACAAAGAAAACGAACAGAACAACTGACAATAAAAGAATTACCTGGAACTGGATAACTAACAGACAGACAGACAGACAGACAGACAGACAGACAGACAGACAGACAGACAGACAGAACTCGACTTCGCATAAGAGAACCGGGCTGATGTTGAAGTTTGTGCTTCTTGTATGGGCATGTTTTTGCTGCTATGTTGTTGTTGTTGTTGTTGTTGTTGTTGTTGTTGTTGTTGTTGTTGCTGGGCTGTACTTTTTGACATGAGCCACAATAACAATATCTCATCGTACAGCCGTCTTTGCGGACAGGATGACCCATTTTTGGCGAAGGAAATCTCAATTTTCCACCTGTGACCCAGTTCTAGATTAGAGATGATGTAGATTTATTTTCATGTTGTGTTAGGTAAACGTATGAACTTTGAACTGCCAGGCCTGGTGGAGGAGAAGATAGTAGGAGCGGCCGGTCGGTCAAGGCTGGGACCCCGTGAGTGGAGTGGGAGTGGGAGTGTATTGCGTGTGCATGCCTTACTCACCTGACCCTGTAGATGTGATATCCGCTCACTTTCGTGAACCCAACACATTAACTTCACCTCGCACCTGTCTTGGATTAGCTTAGAAGATTTGAAGGCAAAGTACATCCAGGTTGTCAAGACGGGGTCACCGGTACATTGCATGTCAAGACTGTGTGCAGCGTTCAAGGATTCTGTGCCTTCGATTTACCCGTCTGGGGTGTAGTGGGGTGTAGTGAGGTGAGGAATCGAGATATTGAAAAGGTGAAACAAGTCCGATTTGGTGAGAGAGAAAGAAAAATACGAGAACAAGAAAGAACAAGCGAATCAAAATGAAGAAATGAAAGAAACTAAGGAATGAAAGATATTGTCAGATATCGTTTTCTCCGTGTTATGCTAGGGGTAGGTGGTTNTCGATTTGCTATAATTTCAAGAAGGGATTTCTAAATCTTTAAAAGGATTTTAGTTTTTTCTCAAAAAGTCATTCAGTCTTTGGAGTATTGGAGAGAAGTCGGATCGACATGCATTCAATATATTAAGGGAGTTGGGGAGAGGGGGGAGGGGGGAGGATGAAGAGTTGAAATTGAAGGGGCGAATCGTGCGATGTGAAGAAAACACTGGTCAGTTTTGTCTGTTTACCATGGACCTGTAGTCCCTTGGCTACACACAGTAGTTTAAGTCAGTAGGATGGATGGATGGATGGATGGATGGATGGATGGAGAGGATGGATGGATGAACGAAAGAAGATATATACTGTGAAGGGAAGGGTGAGGTTGATTAACAAATGAAAAGTTTACCTATAAGAGTGGTGAAAGTTCATGGTTTTCATAATGAAAGTGAAGTTTGAGAGAAGATGAACGTCTGATCTCTCTGTCAGGTCACATGTATTCAATTACTTCTAGTGTCAGCCTACCCTTGGCTGATAAATAAGAGGGAATGAAAGAACAAAGAGAGAAAGGAAGGTAGACATGAAGGGAGAAAGAAGAGTAGTTAGTTAATGCCGGACAAGCGAGAGAGAGAGAGAGAGAGAGAGAGAGAGAGAGAGAGAGAGAGAGAGCGAGAGAGAGAGAATATGTGAAGAAGGACATTATATTTACACTATTATATCATGCACACGGGGGGGGGAGGGGGTGTATGACAGAGAGAAAGGAAGATTGAGAGAGAGATAGAGAGAGAGAGTGAGAGACAGACAGACAGACAGACAGACAGTCAGACAGACAGACAGACAGACAGAGACGAGGAGGATATATTATACCTATTATTCAGACGTTAGATCAGTAGAAATAAACTGTTAGACAAACACACCTGCAAACGTACAGAACTAAGGCGTGTGTCTGCGTAACTTTAATTTCTTCCTATTGAATCTTCCCATAAATGTTTGAGAAGTAGAATTCACTTCCTTGGGCCACAATGTCACTAGAAGGATGTGACTTTGAGCCAGTCAAAGAGATCAGACAGGAAAAAGAAGGAGTAGATCTAGAGATATATAAAGGACAATACAAACTAAACATTGTCTACGAGCACCTGATAACAACAACGTAAAACAGCTATACATACGGATCCGTGTTAACAGCTTCACCCACACAACATAGCCGCAGTCACGATAGGAGGGTAGACATGACAGATATGGAATTTTTTAAGGCTGACGTCACACTTGTGGGTGTGAAAAGTTTGTGGACTTCGGGTTTTTTCTCTCTCTCTCTCTCTCTCTCTCTCTCTCTCTCTCTCTCTCTCTCTCTCTCTTCTATGCGAGCGGACGTGGAATACCAGAATACCGTTGGGAGTGTAAAACTACATGATTTGTAAAGGAAGTAAATATCAAAATTATGTCTGTCTACCATAATGACATACTGTACAGGTATTTTTATTGTGTTTCGCGAAAAGTCATTTCTTTTTTTCTGGAGGATCTAATGACAGATTGCATATTGGCAAACTTGATAAGAAATAAGAAACAACACCAATAGGTTTCATTATAATAACACTAAATCACGTGATAGCTATGGCACCTCTAGCGGACTGAAATTTAGCGAAGAAACTTGTACGACAAGTATCGATTATAAGTCAAAACTTGTACTGGTATTTTGTCGTTTGTCTCTGTGTCTGTCAGTTAGTCAACTCGGGTGTGGTGCCCTATAAAAAGCCACATGCTCTATTTACTCCGTATTCGCACCGCACTGACAGTCACCACTGGGCCACACCACGTGATTTGCCTTAATAGGGACCCATTTGTATCGGCCATTAATCTTCCAGCCCAGTGAAACAGAAACTGTTATTGCAGCTCAAAATGTGTCACATATCTCCATGACCTGATTTTATCCTATTGAAATGTCTCAGTCTTCTAAACATTATATTGTACCCTCATACTTTTATCATCTGTTGAAAACACGAGAACAAAAAATGAAGTCAAATTCTGTCATGCATCGGACAATTTATACTTTGGTATCTTTAGATACGACGTGTTCTTTATATGTTTGGATCGTCTGTTAAATCATTCTTTTATGGATTAGTAAAGACTAGTTTTTTTTTCCTTCATATTGACTGTTGTGTGTCATCACTCTGAGACCAAACATGGAGTTTTACTAACTTGACAACCAGTTCTGGTTCAAAGACTTCAATGATAAATGAAAATCATTCAGCAAGTGTTATTTTGCCTATCTTTGTCAGTCTGCTAGTGTCTGTGGGACTGACTGGCTGACTGATTGACTGACTGACTGACTGACTGACTGACTGACTGACTTGTTTATGTCTTGGCAGTGGACTGTACTCATGTAATATTGTATTGTAGTGCATTATGTTGGCCTATGACCTAATAAAACCTTTGAAACCCTGAAACCTTGTTAATGAATATTCTCTACAGTTGCTGCCCACCACCATGTCTAGTTCTTGCCCTGCTCGGATATTGATGGAGATTTGGTTGACCCGCTCCTTGTATTTTCATGCCAGGCCACAGGTCAGAAAGTGGGATCAAAATGTGATGAATGTTAATGAGGTTATGGGGTCCACTGCATGTTCTATAAAAAAAAAAAGTGACACAAGGAAAATAGGTCACATCGTGTTAAATCAGGCCGGTGATCTTTTCAAGTCTTCATGTGCCAGACCAGTGTCTGTGACTGTTTCTCATTGTCTGCTTGTGCCCGTCTGCTATCATTGTATGAGTATCATAATATATTTTCTGTTTCTTTCCGCCTGGTCTCCCACTGACTGACATCTGTACTATGCCATGCATGTTTTCACGTCTCTCTGAACATCCACATAACAATATCTACTCTCCAGTCTCTCTGAACATCCACATATATCTACTCTCAAGTTTCTCTGAACATCCACATATATCTACTCTCAAGTCTCTCTGAACATCCAAATATATCTACTCTCAAGTGTCTCTGAACATCCAAATATATCTACTCTCAAGTGTCTCTGAACATCCACATATATCTACTCTCTCAAGTCTCTCTGAACATCCACATATGTCTACTCTCAAGTCTCTGTGATCCTGTGGTCAAATTATCAACTGTCATTAGATTCTGGCCAGCTACACCATCTTCTCCACATGCACCCCCCCCCCCCCCCCCNCCCCCCGCACCTTCACCTAACAACAGAGTAAACCAAAATATGACATAATAGATGTAGTCTAGTCTATCTATATTCTCAAATCCTGATGGCTGTTTCAGTGTTGTTAACATCTGGAAAATCTGGAAATATTAAGTCTGACCGTAATCGGGCAAGTATCAAACATATTATTATTTGTGTATTTGTGTATTTGTGTATTTGTTTCGTGAGATTTTTGAGATATTAAATCGCACAGGGCTGGCAATCACATTTTGTCCTGCTCCTAGCTATATTCATTTCAAACACCAGCTTCATTATATTATGTGACAGATCTTTCTCATTCTTTCTAATCTGCAAAACAAACATTCTGAACGACATTCAATAGCTCATTCTGGCATAGGCAAAGACTCAGTACTTGACAAAAGATCTCTTGAAAGAACTATATTATTTAATAAATGGGTCATTTTGTTTTAGAGCCGTATAATTTGCTTAGTAAACAGTTCATGGTTTGGCTTGACATTTCTTTATTAATTTTCACTCTTAATAAGGTGTGGATTAGTTTTCTCGACCACTCCAACATACGATTTTACTTGAACATCGTCTTAATTGAACTGGACGTTTCCTGGCGTCCTAAACCATTTGACAGTCACAGTATCTTACCAGGGCCGTTACTAGCCAGCCTGCAGCTCCACAATGTGGGACTGAGCTAAGATCAGGGTACCGTGAATGAAAGAAGGAGAAACGCGGCATGAAGAGAAAAGAAAAGAAGAGGGGAGAAGAGATAAGTAGGTCGAGCCTCCAAGTGATGAGTTTGCAATTGTGGGCGGGGGAAGTGGGGAGGGGNTCTTATCATGACTCACCTGCAAGTGTCACACCTGTGTCATATCTGTGTCACTCACCAACCAGTTCAAAAGCTTGTGTTAGTTGAGATGTTATCAAGTTTTTCTTTCATCATTTCTGCACAATCAACGGCGTGAAGAAACCCCGACTCCTCCAACTGTCCACCACAACTTACAGTTTTCCTTCTGTGTGTGTGTTTTTTTAATCTTCCAATACCCCCCCCCCCCCCCCCCCCCCNTTTTCCCCAATCCCGCATTAGGAGCAGGCATCTCACTTGTTAAAAACCTCTAATACTAAGCCTGTAAATATTTTATTTAATCTCATCACGCACACATACACACACATACACACACACACATACAGAACTTACTTAAGTCGTCACCATCCAGGAGGTGAATGACTGACATCTATGCTTAAAACACGTCTCAATCCCTAAGTAGGTCAGATGTTTCTGGGTCATAGTCAAGTTGGTTTTCTTAAGTCGTTAAACCAGACCAGTAAGTCAATGCTTTGTTTTAATACGTTTGCTTTCTATCAGTATGCTATGGAATGATGTGCTGGTGTTTTCATGAAAACTTGAAAAGTTTTATCCTAGGATTCTCCAGATAGCCTTGATTTTCAGTGTGGACCGAATGGAAGTTAAAAACTTGTTGATCCAGTTCCTATGTTAACAACGCAAATATGTCTTCACCCCCCCCNAACCTTTATCTTTCAAAACAAATTTGACTCATCAATTGGAGTTGATGATTTCATTGCAGAAACAGTGTGGTTCAACTCCAAATGAACGATGATTATTCTTTACGAATTTGAAGGTTAAACTGACCTGGGAGAAATGCATCACAAAGTGCGTGTGATTTTGTGTGGTATGCTCGAGCCACAGTATATTAAAGACCTGACCAGAGTATAAAAGGAAAGGTATATTATGAATTCAGTCGTACGGTTCACACTGGGAATCACTGTTTGTCAGAATATCAGCAGTAAAACATTTGATTAGGCCTAGAAAGTCTGTGGATCGCTACTCTATCGCCTTTCCAGTGTTACGGAACAGAAAACTGATATAAAAATATTTAGTATGTTTTCAAATGAAAGCAAAGCCAAACGAGTCCAGCAATGTGTGGCCATTTGTAGGCGAGTCTTGTCTTCCCACAGTAATAATCGGATGGCACAACTTTAAATAATGTCGTCTGGCTTAGAATTAAAAAACAAAAATACAAGTAATGATGAACATGACATCCGCCATCCTGGTGAAACTGTACAATATTTTTGTAGCATTTAAATTGTAAGCTGCTTTACGAGTCTTACATCCGTTATTCATATTTTGACAACAAAAGAATCCACCTTGAATCCACCTGTGCACTTGAAAAAACCTTGAAACTTATTTCCTCCGAAAATATCTTGGCAACTTATCACCGATGTGGGTTGGGGGTTAAAAAGTTTAATTCATTTCCGACACGAAAGGGGACACCAACGAATGGCGCGTGACGTCACAAGTGAATAAGCACCCGGACTGAAACCACAAAAAAAAAAACCAACCCAAAAATTGCGTAAATTTTAAGTGCATGACCAGTCATGTGATGACATATTGTGTCATATTGATGACATGACTCTGGGATAAAGACTATCTGTCAAAAGATCTCATTTAGAAATACCAAACCACTTACATTTTGACATTTTAAACTACTGTAAGTCTGGTGCCGTAATTGTTGAAGTTACGACATTAAAGTAATGTTGGGCTAAAACAATGCTTGGTCGCAAAATAAATTTCAGCTGAATTTCAAACAAGTTTCAAGACTATAGCAGCACTGTGTCTAGTAGTTTCAGTTTTAAATAATTTATAAACGCATTTCCTTTTAATCGAGTTTTCTTCCCGACCAGTAGTGATGTCTTTTAGTCAAATGTAATTTATAGAAGCCATGACTTAGATCACTTTAGCCACCATGTTGAGATGAACAGACAGACGTCATTTCCTTTGATTCCATGCACAGTAGATGTTTTTGGTTTTTTTTCATCGGCCATGCGACATTGAACATACACCTGCCAAGTTTTGATTGTCACGGAAGTTATTCTGACTTTTTAACGATCTTTTCATTAAGGGGTTTCTGAAAATTTTGTACTGACATTTTCCCCAGAAATCTCGTGACCTACTTTACGTCTAGATGCCTCCTGTGCTCTACTTCCGGTCAGTGTCAATGGGACATACATGAGAAGTGGGTAGAAAAAGACAACTGGACTTCTCGGTGGAGCGATGATATCATGTTGTTGTTGTCTTGTAGATGATAGTTTACTTCCTCTCACTGGTCTTGCTGATCTGATTCCATGAGGTGACGTCACTAATGAACCTCATCGTTCTGTGTCTCACTGTGGTTGACTACAGCAGAATGTGAGCTCTAAGTACTCACACACACGTTATGTCAAAGGATCTAAGACAGCCTCCGATTGGGCCAAGCGTTAATCTAGCTAAAGTGTAAATTGCAAGGCCCTGAGATGGGTGCGAATTCTTTCTTTCTTTCTTTCTTTCTTTCTTTCTTTCTTTCTTTCTTTCTTTCTTTCTTGTTTTTTACTTTCTGTCTTTCTTTCTGTCTGTCTTTCTGTCATCGGGTACTCTTTTTATATTTCCATCTTTTCGCTGTCCTTCTTTCATTCCGTTCCTTCAGTTTTATGTCTTTTTTTTTCTCTTTTTACCATAAAAGAACCAGAAACAATGTTAATACTGTGACTTGAGACAGCTCTCTGAGTCTGACTGTTAGACCAGGAAAGGGAAAATCTGCATTCTGTTTGTCTTTCAGTTGAATGTTGCATTAGTCAACACTTACTTTTCTACTTTTCCTGGTGATACTGGTGTGACAGCAAAAGAAAGAAAGAAAGAACGAAATATAGAGAAAGAAAGAAAGAAATAGAGAAAGAGAGAAACAAACAAACAAAAAGACAGAAAAAAAGAAATCTCCTTGCATATGTATTTGATAACATGTGTGTTTTGTTTTCTTTCCTAAGATGGTTCCGTTTAATTATTTCATAACCACTCATTAGTTTTAAGTATATGTATTTTATCATCACGACTTTAGCAGCAAGATTTCTAAACTGTGAACTGTGAGAATCTTGTAAATCTCTGTGTCTACATTCCACCGTCTAACAAGTTATTTATCTACCTACACGTCCTGTCTTTCCCGGGGGTTTTCCGGGCTATTTTTATGGACAGAATTGGGTCAACACGAATTAAAGGAGATCGTGACGTCAGTAGGCGGCTCTCCTGTCAAGATTTTCCTCCCTTGATTTAAGACTTTTCACCTGTAGCTACGTGCAAGCTGAGAGTTTTCTTTTCTATGAGGACAGAATAGAAAACTACATAGATATAGGATGATGACACAAAATGACATTCATGACAATTTATAATCAAGAGCTTACGGGCAGCGGTTGTCGACAAGGGAGATTACTGTCTTCTTAATAAGGACAACATACCAGATAGCGGCTTGAGGTGATGCGAGTGTGACGTCACCTTTCGTCATAAGACTCTGTTTACCACTGACATTTCTCAGAAGAAAAAAGTTATTATTGCGTCCATGTCCTGTTGTTATGGCCGGTTGTTATTTCTGGTGTTGTTAATGAGTTGAATGATAGACTTGTCCATACCCACCCCCCTCCTCCCCCTTTGTGTCTTGTTACAGTAAATAATTCTGCTACTGTAATTCCTGTTGTCCTCATGGTTGGATTGACATAGTGCAGAAGCCAATGTTGTGGGACCCCTTTATGGCACGATCCTTAAAAGGCGCAGAGTCTTTTAGGGTCCTTTAAGTGCCGTGGGGTCATAGACTTATAAGCCATGAGGGCTGTGGTTACTTTCTTCCTGGTTTCTACTGTCACTCTTATCTCCCCTTTCTATCATTAAGTTGTATCATCTAAGTCATGATGTTTGTTAGAGCTGTTCTGAAGGCTTTATTATCAGTTGAGTTTGGTCTTCTTCTCTGTCTGTCTGTCTGTCTGTCTGTCTGTCTGTCTGTCTGTCTGTCTGTCTGTCTGTCTGTCTGTCTGTCTGTCTGTCTGTCTGTGAGTGAGTGTGACTGTGAGTGAGTGAGACTGTGAGTGAGTGTGACTGTGAGTGAGTGAGACTGTGAGTGAGTGTGAGTGTGACTGTGAGTGAGTGTGACTGTGAGTGAGTGTGACTGTGAGTGAGTGTGAGTGAATGTGACTGTGGGTGAGTGTGAGTGAGTGTGACTGTGAGTGAGTGTGACTGTGAGTGAGTGTGACTGTGAGTGTGACTGTAAGTGAGTGTGACTGTGAGTGAGTGTGACTGTGAGTGAGTGAGACTGTGAGTGAGTGTGACTGTGAGTGAGTGAGACTGTGAGTGAGTGAGACTGTGAGTGAGTGTGACTGTGAGTGAGTGTGACTGTGAGTGAGTGTGACTGTGAGTGAGTGTGCTTGTGAGTGTGACTGTGAGTGAGAGTGAGTGTGACTGTGAGTGTGACTGTGAGTGAATGTGACTGTGTGACTGTGAGTGAGTGTGACTGTGAGTGAGTGTGACTGTGAGTGAGTGTGACTGTGAGTGAGTACGAGAGAGAGGAGTAGAGTGTCACTGTCACTATCTGTGGCTCGTCTTCTTCCTTCTTCCGCCTTTCCCACCACCCCCTCCCCACCACCATCAGCAGCCACTCATTGACGTCAGAACCACCGTGCAACATGTAAGTACTGTCAAGTACACTTTAAACTCCAGACACAGCCACATCTTGAGAGTCATGAACAGATTTGTGAACAAGAGCAACAGTAGTAATCTAGTGACGTATCTGGAAAACTAGCAGGAGCACCCATTCTATGAACAGGGCATTAAGTGACTAAAATAAGATTGTCTGATATGGAGATCCTAACATTGTCTCTGTCACGATACTCGATGGCCTCACGTGATCTTAAACCAACTCGCGTCATGGTCAACTTTTTTTTATATTCTGACGTAAATCTCCTATAATCTCTAACCACATTCTTTCTAATCTCAAACCCGAATACAGAATACTCGAACTCTCCCATTCTTACTTTCGGAAATTAGCTCTCATAAGTTCCTGTACTTTCTTTTCATATAAGAATGTATAGTCCACTTTGTGAAAAGCTGGCATAACACATGACGCAATCTGACATGATCATTATGACCACTGACCACTGGCTCGCGGACTGTGTGAGGCGACGAGTTTAAAATGTGAACCAGCCATATTATGCGTTCGGGGATTCCGAAATTTTGACTAAAATGGTGGAACAAAGACAAAGAGAAGAAATGACAAAAACTTTGTAAAGAAATAAATTAAATCTTGCACTTTCGATGAGAAGACATTGTCATTTCAGGTTACAGACCTGTAATAGGATTGGACCCTTTTTATTTTGAGCTGCCCTCTGAACCCAAAGTTTTAGCTTTCACCCAGACCCATACCAGATTGAAGCTCATTATGTGGCCCAAATTTTAAGACTCACCCAACCCTAGCAAGCCCATTGAAATTTTGAGCTTGGTTGCTATTTGTAAACAGATCCCACATTTTTCACTGGTCAATGCTAAACCCCTCCTCTTCCGCCTGAGCACACCCTTGACCTGGCAGTTCCAGCCCAGGGCTAAATAGTGCCTGGTAAAATAAAGTAAAATGGACACAGATTCCCATGATATCAAAATTTCCCCCCTGGAGCCCTTATTACTGGAAGCAGGGCATGCCAAAAGAGGGAAAAGGGGAGATGAAATATACCCCCTAAGTTCTAGGACCACAAAGTGAAAGTACAATTACAGGCCTGTAACCTAATATAGCCCTGAACAAGGGGGATAACTCAAACCTTAAGGCCCCTCAATAATATAGCTCTTGGAGCCCTAATAACTTATTTTGATCCCAGAACCCTTGAATCATTGAGAATCGTTGGGTGCCTACCTCGAGGCAAACGTCCGTTATGCCCCATGGTTGACACGCCCCTGCAAATGGCCTCTGTGGTCTCTGTCATCTGTCCCCATGTCACCCCTGATGTCCTGGTGTCGGTTCACTCCCATGACAGTAGTTTGGACTAATGACCAGAAGGGAGATAATCAGACTGAGGTAAGAATGATGGCAAAACTGATCTGGACCAGGAAGTAGAGAAACATGAGAGAGGAATAGTTTGGTACTGACACCGAAACTCCGATTTAAGGGAAAGGGGGGGNGGGGGGGGGGGGGGGGGATGAGGATAGGGGAATCATGGACCTGTATATATGGACCACTAGTTTTAGCCATTGATATCCAGAGCAAAGAGCATCAAGTATTTAAAGACTTTCCTGTTCTGATGGTTTCATTGAAGATCTTCTCCGCTCCCCCTCCCCCCCCCCCCCNTTGACTTATTAG
>JAWQUT010000744.1:121115-123615 GCA_033807755.1 Ellobium chinense
TGCCCTAGGGCTGCGTTATAACCCCCAACCCTACCCAAAACCCTGCCCCTACCCTTCCTCTTTAAACCAGTCACAAGGCGGGAAAGTTCCTGGATATCTCTCCTAACTTTCTGGACTGGCCACTCGTGACTCATGATTAGGTGATACCGGAGGTGACATGAGTCTGAGTGGTCTATATTTAGTTACAACATTGGCTAACTATATCCTCAGTCCCATGCAGTGAGTGAAGACAGTGGTGGCTGTAAGAACATGGTGACTGGACTGTAAGACTCTTATTATCCACGAGTATCATCCTAAATTGGTCAGTAGACCAGACAAATATGGTGGTGAATATTCTAAATCCTGTGTACTATTTTTATTATCAGCAGTCTGAGCCAGTCTTTGGTTAATCTTACATCTATGATATAATCTATTTGTTGCTCATGACTGGCATGTTGGACTGTATCCTCCTCATACACTGTAAAACTGATGGGTGATTCACTGTGAGTGTAATGTTACTATAACTTGAGGCCGCTGTTGTTATCATCAAACATTCTCATCTTGGACACATGTCACTTTTGCTCTTCCAATAGAGTGCTAAACTATTCCTCCCCCTTCATTCCCTTCCTTTCTTCCATCCTTTTCATCTTTTCCTTCCTTCCCTCCTTTTCTACCCTTCCTTACCTCTCGGCCTGGCGAGTTGTTGAAAGCAAGAGCATCTTTCCAAGGTCTGATTGCACTGACAACCAAAGATTATCTCCACTGCCTATCAGCAATCAGTATTCATACGGATCTATCTGTAAGTCAAATAAAAGAGGACTTACGCGACCGCGTCTCTTATTTCTCCCAGTTTTATATTATGTCTAAACTGACCAAAACCGCCAGGTCCAGTCTCCTCTTGTCTTATGAGTAGGTCAAGGTATATGGTCCACATACAGTGTGGGTAATCTGTACAGTCCATATAAGGTGTGTGTAGTCATAATTACTTTAAATGGTTCCCAATAGTCTACACATAAGATTCCTCCTCCTTCTGTGAACGGGACAGCCAGTCAAGAAATAAACATGATGTCTGGTCCTGCGATCTCCCGTGGAACCGGGAAGAAAAAAAACCAACTGTTAAAATATTTCCAACACTTGTAAACAAGTCCCCACACTATTGTGCTGTCATCTCCATAAAACTGGGCCCCATTACTGAAAGATGTTGTGAGACTATGAATAAGAGAAACATTTCTTTAGGTTGGCCACAGCTTGCCAAAATTTAGTGAGGCAACGATTCATAAAGTAGCGTTGGTTTGTAAATTCAGTGGCTGCTGTAGGTTCAAGAGTTCTGACGACTTCTTGTATATCATCAATAAGTCAGGTTGAATTGTTTTTCACGTAATGGTCAACATTGTATTTAAAGGCTGAGCAGAAGATTAGAGAGAGGTTTTGTAAAGTTTACTCCTTCTTGGGATTCAGATCTAGGGTGAAAAATGAGTCACTTTCAGCATTAGACTATTTCGACTCACGCAAACCGCAGAGCAGACTGCAATGAACCACGGTAATATTATAAACATTAAGGAAATACGCTATCAAGCAAACAGAGTTCATCTTTACTAGCGGGTTAGTGCTAGATAGTTACAGGAAACACTCCAAATATTTGCTATAGAAGATAAGTAAAAAGGCAGATATTATAATGTGGTCAGTGTGAAATAGTCACGTGACTGTTCCACATGATGAAATTTGAAATGGAAATATTTTGTAAGGAAACTTACAAGTTAGGATATTCTCTAAATCAAAGCCATACAGATACATTTACTCTCATATTCCATTTCTATGTAAAAAAATCATATTTGGTCCACTAGGCAACAAAAAAGGAAAAAAATCGGATTTGTTTGACTAGTGTAATAACTTTTTCTGTAATACGCAATTATCAGACTTTGTAGCGACAGCGTGTTCCTTACTGCATGTTTGTGTTTTGTTCAACTATGGCAATCCCGCTCACAAAATGGGCAATTAGTCTTTAAGAAGTCATGATCTTTGTTAAAAGATTTGTAAGTGGCTATAGAGACAAGATGTGATTGACGTGTTGCTATGAAAGGCTATAGAGAGACAATAATGTAGATGACTCGCTCACAGAGACAAGATGTGATTGACGTGTTGCTGTAAAAGGTTATAGAGAGACAATAATGTAGATGACTCGCTCACAGAGACAAGATATGACTGAAGCCTGAAACTGAACGATGAAACACATCAGGCTACAGTCGGAAGGTTCGGTCATTTCCGGAATATTTCCGACCATGTTCGTGATTCGCCTCTTGCAGGTCAGGATTCAATAAAGAAAAAAATTCTATTTTAGACACTGGCAGCTCACGATTGTAGACTGTGTAGGTCTTACTGCGCTGATATTTGCCTGGGGTTTCCTAAGACAATATTTACAGTAGTAGACTAGTCAGATGACTTAAGAGTCACCGTTCCTGTAGACGTTAGACTATTGTTCTCTTTTAAAATAAATCTATTGCGGAGTTCCGTGAACTTATGG
>JAWQUT010000744.1:212139-223100 GCA_033807755.1 Ellobium chinense
CTCTCTCTCTCTCTCTCTCTCTCTCTCTCTCTCTCTCTCTCTCTCTCTGTGTCTCTCGCTGTTTTTCTCTTTTGCAAGAAATAATAACATAGGGAAAAGTCATAAATGTGATGGACGGATTTCGGAGAAACTTTAACCTCCAGAACAGAAATATTTCATTGGAATCCAGAAGTCTTTTGTGGACTTGATTGGCTTCTCACAAGGATGAAACCCAGCAGTGAGAACTTCCGGAGGCATCTTTTCCTTTCTGATATAGCCTAAAATGTGACCATGACGGAAGGATTTAGAGAAATACATATTTTCAAAGTGACCAGGTTTCAAGGACAATTTCTCTGAAGTTTGCTAAAGTATTACGCTGGGAATATACTGAGAACTTAATATGGATATTGAGGTTTAACCTTAATATCAGTTTGGCATTGTTGCAACATTTTTTTGTGTTTATTTCCAACTGGTCTTTCAATAAACATCACGGACGGGGGAAAAAAAAAGACCTTTGTGTAATACTGGGAAGTATAACCAAAAATTGACCACAAAATAAAATTTATTTTGAAGAAGCATAAAGATACAGTATCAAGTTTCGTGTCAAAATGGTATACTTTAAGATGAAAAAATGGTAATTTGGAGAAATTGAAAAATAATCTGTTTACAAAGATAACACACTGTAAAAGTGAAAGGATGCTTTCATAATATCACTTTGACAGTGGTGAAAAGTAAATGTCTTGTATTGTTATGTATCTTGCAAGCACAGACATGGTAGGAAGTATATTTCTAAAGATAAATGTGAGAAGCTTGAGTTGTTTGAATTTTCAAAGAATGAGAAGAACATGTGAATTCTCCTCCCTGAACAGTTTACATGAGCCCCAATGGTTGTTAGAAAGTAGCTCCTTTGCACTTACATGTGTTTTGCTACCTTCCTCTCTCAAAAACAGGAATATTGTTCTTGTTGCTTGCAAAGTATTCCAGTCCCATCATTTAGTGGTCAACTTTGCAAATTTGATTTTCGAGCAGTGTTGAAACAACTGTCTGATTTCTGCGCCTAAATGAGTAGCGTCTTTTTCTTGATGACTTACGCGAAGGATATTTAAACTTCTTTGCTTTTTCCCTATGACTTACATTATTTAAAAAGAATATAGATTAGACGAGTTTGTGTCTGTGGACTAGATGGGCCTGATATGCCGTGAATTTGTTCTGATTTTAATCATTGGTTCTCCTCTTTCTTTTCCAGTTCCCTTTTAAATTATAACGCATCTCAGTGATTCCCGTCCTTTTCTTTTCCTCCAGGCAATTTTCAGTGGGTGTTCTTCAGTTCTTTCCTGATTGAATTTTGTTTTTCACATTGCCTGCCTTTTAGCAGGTGTTTAGGACATCCAGTATACTGCCGATTGAGTATGTGGTTTGAATAGGATGTGCTTGATTAAACGGGAACAAACAATAATAGTGAAATCTAAATGAGGTTAATCCAAGCTAACACATCTAAAACTATCACCCTTGATTAAAAAAAAGAGGATGAAGTCAAAATGTAGACAAAAAATTGTTAGTGATGTTAGAATTCCATTCGTCAGTTCTGTCCGTCACGTTGATTACTGCTTTGGAATAGAGCCTGAAGTTCTAGACTTACCAAGATACAGCCTAAAAAAAAAACAGAAAAAGTACTCTGTGTGGAAATGTTTTTTGTTTACATTTACACCAAGTTTTTTTTTGTTTGCTCAAGAACATTTGACAAAGGAATTTGGGCTCAACACCTACCGACATACAGTCTTTAAAAGAGATGACTGATGATTAAGATAAAGAAAACTTTAAAGCCTTTGTGCATAATTATATGCAAGAAGTTGAGAGGGCTGAAAATCTTGAATATAAAAACAGATAAATAACCAGGAATCACACAATTTTTTTCCCAGGAAATCTGAAGTATCAGGCTTCTTTTGTGCATAAAAGCTTCAAAGTTTTGTATGAGTTGGTAAGAAAATGGAAATCTTGAATATAAAAACAGAGATCCACAGATACGTTTTCAGATCTCATCCTCAACAGACCTGTGTTTTAAATGATGATTATGTTTTCCTTTTTTTTTAAAGGAGTATTAGGCTTCTTCAAGCAAGCTCAAAATAAAACAATTATTGATTTGAAAATTTTGACCCTAGGTTGATCAGTTTATGAATTTAGCCCTCTTAAATATATAATGGCATCACTATATTTAGACAACGCCAGTCTTCTGGCAAATCATCTTTGATTAAATAATTATGTTCCAGCTCGAAGCGCAACAACAGAAGTCTGCATAAGACGGGGCATTTTCATTAAACACTAAAACATGGCTTGACTAAATGAATGATACCTCTAACGATATCATAAGTAGGGAACGTAATATTAATAGTAACTATAAAGAAATAATACGATGGCGAGACTAGAAAGCCATTATCTTTAAAATTATCGCTAAATTTACCGCACTAATCTCTGATTTTTTTTCCTGTCAGCCTCCAACGATGCCTCAACTAGGCACACTCCATCATCAGAGTCAACAAAGGAAACATTTTGTGCAGAAAACCAATACCTCCATGTTGACGAAAACAACAGAAAGCCAGCCAGTTGCAAACCCTGTCCACCTGGAACCTTTTTGGACGAGATTAACCACCTCAAAACGGCATGTGAAGAGTGTACTGAGTTTAAGGGCCAAGAGATCCCCCATACATGCCCAGAAATACCAACCACATTAAACTGTACCGACAGTGGAAGACCCGTATCTGGAGTGATCATTGGGCTGGTCAGCATCTCTTCCGTTCTTGCTTGTATTATGGTTGTGATTGGTCTTTGGTTCGTATACGCCCGACATATTCGGCTCCGTAGAAAGCTGCATGATTACACTGAGAATGTCACAAATCAAGATGAAACTGAAAGACTGCTCGATATTGAAGGGATATCAACGTCAACCAGTAAGTATAGAAGTATGTTACAGAAAGCAAGATGGGTGGAGAATGTTCATAGAAAAGTTCATCATGCATTAAATGAGGATGAATTGGGGATCCAGTGTTTACATGAACCCTAAATTTTGTTCAATCACTTTTCAACTTACTTCCGTCTGCCCAACGCCTAGCGTAAAAACAGTCTTACATTCAGAGTATGATGCACATAGGCAAAAGAACAGAGAGCATCACGATTTGAAGTACTTATGTACTGTGTAGTCTATACCTTGTTACTGCATTAAGTTCACTTGCAAGGATGAAACTTCATTATTTCTTTATTTCAATATTCAGGTAGAGTATACTTCGGGTAATAAGTATTCCTCAACATTACGTATAATTTTTCTATGCCCCAGGGGCATACTTGACAACAAGATTTTACTATATCTGCAGTGCACTGTACTTCATTACGAAGGAATTTAAATATTTTGGTTATTTTTCTTACATATTCCATACATGTCCTCTTTATAATGAAAGATATTAAAAGTCTTTGAAAATGTGGGCTTTATTGATAAGATCGAAAAAAAAGTGATAGAATGCCACTAACAGCCTTTTTATTTCCATTGTCGACACTGGTACTGGATGTCAATATCAGCTATCAATACTCCGTGAGAATCTCCCAAGAGGAAACCAGGGCCATTATTTACTTAATATGCCTTGGAAATGTATGGTACAATGTCACTCGTTGTTTTTAATCTTACTTTCAAGAATAACACTACATATGCGTGCATACATTAAAGCATGCATTTGGACTAATTTAGGTATAAAATAAATTGAACTTTTTAACAATAATTACTTGTCTCCTCGACGAAGCCTCTTAGTAGTCTTAGTGCTTAAAAATAGAGACAAGGGTATCTTGGCTGGACAGAGAGACGGTAAGAGTTTTTATTGTGGCAAAGCCCAGCAACATGCTTCGTACCCATCTGGTTAAAAAAAAACCCAACAATATGTGAAGGTTGAATCTCTCTTCAGATTCTGAGTCATCGTGATAATCCATCAGTAAGAGAGCGGGCTGTCGGCATAAGTGAATTTTATTATATAAACTTCGGATCAAAAACCTGGCAGTTGGATAAGGGAGATAACCCGCGGTAAAATGTTCTTCACGTTTAACCCGTTCGGCGGTGATCGGGTCTTATACGATTGGAGGACATCTTCAAATAGGTGTAATTCTTTTTTCAAAAATCACTTCTCGGGTCTGAAATTTCATGACTTTACCTAAAAATCAGTTTCCTCATGATCTCCCCCCCAAAAAAAATCAATTAATTCCTCCCATAAGTTAATGAGTGACTACCACTTTCTGACCGCAACGCCCCCTTCCCCATATTGGTGTTCGGGTCATATAAGGGCTTCCTTTATTATTTTTACTTCAAGGGTTCTAATATTATTTTGGCTCTTAATACGCATTGTTAATGAGCTACTTAACAAAATCAGAGTTAGCTACTTCTTGTTCTGGCAAAATTGTTGGCCTCGAAGTTTTGATTCGCACAAAGGAGGGTGATGACAGAAGAGAAAACATTTTAATAGTTATTAGGAAAATCATATCAAAGATAAAATTGATGGTAAGGAAAACAATCATTTTACGGCCAGGACACAGAGTTCGAAGAAAACGAAGATGAGATGCTGTAACAGAAGATTTGCAATTTAAAAACGTTTTCGTGAACCAAGAGAGGACCACCATAGTTTTAAAACTTGTTCATTCTTATAAATGCCATAAAGTTCAAGGGATTTGAAGGTTTTTTGTTATGTGTTAGTTAAGTGTTGTGTTGTCCTCCAGCAAAATAATTAATGTATGATCATAGATCTACTACAAAAAACCTATACCCATCAAATTACTCAAATCTCACCCACACGAATAAGGACTGGGGATCTTAAAACCCACAGATTAATCTTACATAATAAAAGCATTCGAAATACTAGGTTCGGTAGTATAGTCCCAATCTCATGTAGGCTACAAGCTAACTGTCATCGTATTGATAGAAGATGTTAACTGGTTACTGAGTTGCAGAACTGACATCTTTGCACTCTGGGCAGACCCATACGTTCTCAGTCCTCGGCAGCAAACGACTTAATGGTAATGCCGATGGTGCCGGTCGTACCTGTGTGTATCCACCTGTCCCTTCATCGCTGTAGCCGTATCTCTTGACCTGGCCCTCTTGTAATCACAAACTCGTGCAGTCTAAGGGCCAAAACCTCATCGACTGATATGTCTGTAGATAGCAGACGATCTTTCAGTGACTTTACTGTGTCAGCCTTATCTATCCGTAATGTCCCCACCACAGCCGATCAGTTCTTTCATTATCATGGACCCTAGCATGTCCTGGACAATAGACCCTTGCGGTTCCGTGAAACCTGGAGGTCAGCAGATAGTCTATCCACTCATGCTGCATGGATTGTAAGTCTGTCACAATGACTGCCTTTGCCACTGTGCTGCCACAGAACTACTTCAGAGCCGCGGTGACTGCCTCCACCTTCACTCTCATTTTGGAAGAAGTCGTTGATTAACTCTCCACTCAACTCGGTGCTAACCCTGTCTCTCACTGAGAAGCCCTATTCCTATTTCTTGCCACGTAGCACAGTGAACACGATAGCAGCATCTTCTCTCGAGTTATCAGCAATGAGTTGCTAATCTCGAGGTCGAATCTCCTAGGGACCCACTTCCTGCATTTCCTACCTTGGCAAGCATGTCTAAGTTTTATTGACATGAGTCCCAGTATGTATTCTATTGTCACAATACGGGCTTTTCTAAATCTAATCTACCCCTAACGATGTGCATACCTTCATTATGGATATACTGTAATCCAGTCGATCACACGGTGGTGGTGACAGCGTTAGGATTCCAAGGCCATAACTGACCAATGCTAAGACCAACTGATGGTGCAGGAGACCCATTTGTCTCTATTCCAGGTTCACAGCTGCTGTTGATTTCAGTGTTGCCATACC
Source organism: Ellobium chinense (assembly GCA_033807755.1). Lineage (NCBI taxonomy): Eukaryota > Metazoa > Mollusca > Gastropoda > Ellobiida > Ellobiidae > Ellobium > Ellobium chinense. Next base: position 218,031 of record JAWQUT010000744.1, read on the forward strand.
TCCTTTGCATTTCTGAAATATTCGCTTCCCATGGTGCCAATACAAACAGGCTGCAGTCAGAAGTCAACCCGAGATATTTATTATGTTGCATTTTCGATGTTATGTCCCTGGAAGGTGAATACGAGGAGATCAGCCAAGACTATATGATTATTTAAAGTCCTGACCTATTGCGGGTTGTCTTGTGAGCTAGATTCATCACTTCACTAAGCATGGCTTGCATCGTTTCGTGAATGCTTGTGACCATCACCGGTCTATCTGGGCCAGTCTTACATATGAGGATATCGACTCCAAACGTTAATGTCCTTCCTGGACCATTACATTGAATCCTTGTCACCCTAGCAGTGTAGATGTGGAATAGCACAGGTGAAAGAGGATATCCCTGAGGCAATCTTGTGTTTTTTAAATATGGCTTCAGACGTCAATGATCCCAAGAGAATGGGGGCTTTTCTTTCCATCAAAGCAGTTGCGACCCAGTTCACAAGCCATGTATCCCAGGCCACATATATTGATTCTGCAGTATATCAAGGAGTCTCGAAGTCCACTTTTTTGTAAGTATCCTCCACGTCGATGGCCCCAGGCATAAACAGTTAACTGACAGCAAAACATTAATTTAAGCTACAGTAGGACAAATGATAAGTAATCTAAAGATTACTCAAACTTCTTCCTTCAAAAAAAGGACTAAATAACATTGAACTTTGCTAGTCTGGATGCAGTTATAATTTTACCCAATTGTCTAAAACTTAGGCTCGAAATAATTACAATGTGTGCACAGCTTACAGTTTTGTGGACAACACATTCGGATTTTATAAGACCCAATCGCCATTTCGTAAAAAAAGCTATCGAGTCAAAAAAGACTCGATCATCAGTGGCTCTATGTGAGTAATCGGGTCTAAGATCCGATCACCGGAGTCAGTAACTAAAGTCGATCACCGCCGCACGGGTTAAAAATCAATCCAGCAAGAATAATAAGGTGTATTCTTCCTGTCCAGCCAGTATACTCACTCTGTAAAAATACAGATCTTTGACATAATTTACAAGTTGGTCGAATAAGGAAGGACTGAACAATGTGACATCTTTGACCGAGGAATCGAATCCATAAAACCTAATAAATTAAATACAGTACTATCATTCCTTGTGTTCTTAACATGACTGACAAACAGCATCAGCTTCCTATTGCCCTGTTGGCTAACGACAATACATTACAGTAGACTGTGATATTCACAAAAGGTCTATGTTGCTGGGTTTGTTCTTTTAATTTCCACTCACAACTATTTCCAGTTCCTTGTTGTCAATGTCGCATATGATGTGTTGATGATGAAATAATCACGTTGAGAATATATTTCGTCCGCTAATGTGTGAATGAAGCAAACTTGTCGGGTTATTTTGAAATCTGGACTATTGGGCGTTAGACAAGCATGAACAACAAACAATGTTACGCCACTAATTGGGTGTATTTATATTTTGTCATGTATATGTCTGAAAAGGTTTAACTACACTGATTCAGCATCACGGCCGGTTAGATGAATTTCCCAGCAGTAAGATGGGTTGTTCCAATAAAGTGATGTCTGTTGCTTCCAACCGTTCAGATTTTGTCTCTTGGATGCAAAATCCCGATAAACAACACCTTGGCCGCAATTCCGGTTTTGACACATTTGAAATACCAAAAACGTCGCGCACATTATGTCAAAGCCTCAGACCACTAATCTCAATAGTTTCATGTTACGATAGGAAACTCCGAGATGTATCTTATCGTCACAATCATTCCATATTTACCTAAAGCATATTTTTTTCTTTATTGGGATGATTTGAGTTCTTTATAGTACTGTGATCTTACATTTATCATCTTTTTCCTATTAATACAAATGTAGAGTTTTGACTTATTTATCCCAATTTTACAAGCTAAACCACAGCCTTGAACAATAGATTGAGAGCACTAAGTTTCTCAAAACCTCCAAAACTGACTTAGGCAATTGTGGAATGAGCGTGACGTAGTGTACTTCACGACAGGAGCACACATCTTATCGGAAAATTGCTTGCACGTAATCAGAGACATCACTAAATATCACCAATGAGAAAGGTTTTTTTTTCAGTCTTTTTTTTTTTTGGACATGACATAAACTGTGGCTGAGTAAGCTGTAATTCGAAAAACCAATACTGTATTATTCATTCTACAATACACTGCATATACCATCATATGAGCTTAATTCTAAAAAAATTCTTTTCGTAGGTTGAATTTTGTGAAACTGAGTTTTGGGCTTCAATTATTAAATCAGGATGTTTGGCTTTGACCAGGGTATGTCAACCTAACGGCGATTTTTGTTCTTCAAGCTGGTTATTGCGGTTACTGATAACTGCTCATTACTTTGTTACAGATTCATATACGGAACACCTCATTGAAAGACTATGCCTCCTTGTGGAAAACTACCGGCAAAATGTCAGATATGTTTCCGTGAGGATAGTGGTTTCTAACAATATTATTGAACAAGGAATGGATCAAACTGAGGGACGAAATGGACATGGCTCGGTGAAGTGGGTGTCCAAATCTTTCAAGGCGGAAGACAACCAAGTTTGCCCATGTGCTCAATGTCGACGGACACCTGAAAAAGCCCAGAAACAGTGGGGACAGTTTATAGTGGAAACAACAACTCACATTGTCTCTGACGAAGAAGATGCAAGGCATGCTCAATGTAAATTTTTGTGTTCGCTTGACGAATCTGATGAAAATAACAGAGACCGGTGTACACTGTACGGGGTGGGCGTTAGGTACTGCGACCCGAAATATGATGTCTGTAGGCTGATCTGTGTCACGCATGATGAGAATGTGTCTAAAAAGTTGGAGAATATGGTGCATCTTTGTCAAAAACTGGAAAAACATATCAAAACAAATATTGAGAGCAACCTTTATTTACCCTAAAGGGATATGTTTTACAATGCCACACAATGTTATACAAGCCATTCATTATCTAATTAATAAAACGCTTCAGCCAAATTTGTCACAGATTTCTTGAGAACTACGTAACGTAAAAACATGCGGTTTTCACCTAAATTCGTAGAAAAATACACAAAAGGTAACTATACACATCAGTCCTCTTTATCTTTTTTACCCTTTTTAAAAAAAAAGAATGTGTATAGAAACGAAATACAATCTCCGATAGATCTTTTCAATCCGCCCGATTCGCCAATCGTCCAACTTTTTCACGGAGTTTAATGCATTCGTCTGTGATGCCTTTCGGTGCGCTAGGTATTCTTTCGCCGCTGGTGCGTTGCCTGCCTGCCCATTTCTAAAATGGGGTGTTTGTCTTGTACATAATATTATACATTATACATATACATCATACATAATATCTACAACCGTGGGCATATTATGTAATACTAAATTATTATCGCAGACAAACCCAATCTATAGCACAAGCATTGTCAATCGCCGTGAAGCAGCACCCTACTCCCTCCTCCCCCCACCTTCCGGCTAAAATGCTAGGTACTTGTTCTCACTTGATGGGGTGCACCTACTAAACGTGAGGCGAAAGTTTTTCCACAAGAACATATAAGGTGCGTCCTCCTTCTCCCCCCCCNNNCCCCAAGGTTAGCCACATTGCCTCTTTCAATCTTCTAAACGTTACTAAAGAAATTTGCCCCGGGTCTTTGTGGCCTCAGGGTTTCTTTTATTCCTTTTTTGGCATAATTTCTTATATGCTACAAGTGAGGTAATCACTATTGTCAACCATGTAATCAGCGTTCTTTCGTATAAACGATGTCACTATCTAAACCACACTCAATCACCTCTTTGTTTGCTAATCTTTAGAAAGCTCTTATGATATCATAATCCACTTTGAATATCATACTACTGATGTAATTTGAATATTTACATACGCCACAAATCTCTAGCATGATTTAAGCATTCAGAAATTTGAGTCAGTAGAAAAGAGACAGATGATGCCGGTAGAAATCTCTGGCATGGCTGAAACAGTCCCAGGTTTTTCTCGGCCTTAGCCATCTCACTCCCTGGCGCCGTGTTAATTTACTCGTAAAGAGGGATGGCTATAGTTACAATGAACACTGAAACGCACCAAACTGGATCGTCCAGTACGCACTGATTAGAAGTCTAGACATCTTGGTAGTTTATTATTTTCACAAGTTTTGTATACAAGGTTATATCTGCCTATATGAAGTCTGATTTTCTGTCGCTACACATGACCAGTGGTGGTCTCCTTGTTCGTGTTTGTTGTCCAATCTAGTCTTGTACTAATGTGTGTAATATTCCTGATGTCATTTTGGGCAGAGCACAGCCTCCACTGGCAAAATGCTTGTAGTTATAAAAAAAGTCCCTTTATGGTTGACTTCTCATGGCCAGCATGGCTTGGACATGAATCGGAGACCCATAAACTTTAAGGAAAATCAGACTATCGAAAGGTAAAGTTTTACAAAGGAGATTAATGGAGTGTGTAAGGTCAGATTTCAGAAGCGGCAAAATTTTGTGTTAACAGGAGTGACTGTTCCTGGTGCTTGATATTGACCATCTGACATGTCAATGACTCACAGCCTCAGTGTTTTCTCTATACTGCACAATTGCATGCTTAAATTTTAAAATTTTACCTAAAAATACATTAAATGATTGTCAATCTGCCCCATCTTTTATGCACTCCAAAGTTTGCGTAATTTGAGAAAAACCTGAATTCCCCCAAAAAATAATTTACAAATTCCTCCCTAAATTTATGAGAAGGGAAGAATGTGTTCCCTATCTCGTATGGTGTGGAGAAAACACTGCAGCCGTATTTCTCTTAGGTTTCAAAACGTCAGAGATTTCTACCATTCTCCAGATTTAGAAGAATTTTCTCCTTTGAGCTTCATCTGCTTGAAATTAAAGTGTGTAAAAAGAAGAGTTCACGAAGAATAAAAATTGGAATCCATTACTACTGGTGATTTCCTACTCTACTTGACCGCTGATTTTATTAATACCACATGAGGTACTGTTTAAGGAACATTTGGGGTAAATTTTGATCGTATTTAGGATCCAGTACGGAGTTTTAATATTTAGGTTTTGACAGATAACAAAAACAAAGATCGAGGTAG
>JAWQUT010000745.1:704-19025 GCA_033807755.1 Ellobium chinense
CCCCCGGTATGAGATTACCCCCCTATAAAAAGTTGTTATTTATATTTATATAGTTACTTATTTTATACACCTTTTCTTTGCACGCACCCACATATGCTAAAAAGACAGGATTTTTTTTTTTCTAAAATCGGTAGAGTTGAGGATTATTGTTGGTTTGGCTGACATCAAATTACCGGGGGGTAACTTCATACTGGGGGTAATTCTATCCCTTTGCACCGGGATATTGCTCACTATTTCGATTAGACAGATTTTATCCACTCCCAACATTTTTATTGACAATGAAAGCTATGATGCACATACATCTATCAGAGTAAAGACGGTGTGACAATGTATATCTCCCCTCCTGTCAAAGCACAGGGCATCAGTGAATGTCTCATTGTGGATGGCACAACAGGAGAAAGGAAGGCTCAATTCAGAAAGAGATACTGTGCGGACATGCGAAGACATCCACTTCGATTAGCAGCAGCAGCAGCAGCAGCAGCAGCAGCAGCAGCAGCAGCAGTAGCAGCAGCAGCAGCAAACAGAAGCAGTTCGAGAAAATGCCACTATCTTGACTTACTTGGATTAACTGGTTCTAGGATCGACATCATGGCACTATGGGCAACCACATGTGTACTCCATCCATCCTAGCAGATAATGCAGCGTGTGAAGGCTAACTGATCCCGTCATGTGCTGATTCCATATCCTCCATTCGCTTCCCTGCCGCCGACTTTGCCTGCCCGATCCTTTTTCCACCTTCCGGAGTTTGAACATGGTCTTCCTAGCTTTTATTCCTACCTTCATAATTAAATTTTTCATCACAGCTCAAGCACTGCTGGAGAATAGTGCATTTAAGACAAAAAATAACTGGAGAATAGTGGATAAAAGGCGAAAATAGTGAACTGAAGCAGTGGAACCACTTGATGTTGAAAATTGTGAACTACGAGAATCATCATATCTTTTGTAATTTGTGACACGCACTCCTCTATTTTGTATATCAAAATTTAAGCATGAGCTCAACATCTGCTTAAGACTCGAAATTATAAAATTGTCACCTAGGATTCGAGTTTCTCATCTCAACAAGCTAGTTGCTTGTGTAAGATGTCTGGTTTGACCAAGGCATGAGAAACTGAGAAGGAATTTTGCATTCCACGTCAACTAAACTACGTCACTCCAGACATGTCTAGACAACTACGTCATCAAAATACGCTACGTTCAAGTCGTCAAGGGACATTATCAACACACGGCGTTTTTATTTGGTACGCATCAACAGGTAATACTATCTAACTACTCGCCATGGTAAAGATATACTAATCGGGAATATCCAGTTTTTATACATTCAAGAGGGGTGCATTAAGGAACTATTTGCACATATATTATTTACATTTGCGAGGCACCGGGCGCAGTAGTATTCATGAGCAGCACATTGACTACCAATAATAAAAACTGCATGGAGCTGATAAAATCGAGATCTATAAAAATATAGAGTGTTTTCTTTATAATATAATATGTTACAAGTACTAAATGAGAAAGGGAATCCTCATCAATGTTTATTTTAGCTGGACTGATCACAGTCTCCGTAAAGACCAAAACACTTAGTGCTCGACTGAGCCTCGCAGTGAATATTTCGGTCTAAATCTCGGCTAGGGTCAGTCCAATAAACAAAAACACCCCATGTCTTGTTTTTCTTTTGCGTTCCCTGCATGAAAAATAACCTCAAATGTTCAACTCAAATCGACTATACTAATAAAGTTTGCTGTCTTGGAATGATCGCCTTTGCGGCCCCGGAGTTATTCTTCCAGTTCTGCCTTCAAGTTCAAGTTAGAATAGAATAGAATAGAATAGAATAGAATAGAATAGAATAGAATAGAATAGAATAGCTTTATTCGTCCTTTACAAAAATATAACTTGGCCAGATACAATAATTTGACACTCACATCATACACATGCGCTCGTGTCCTTATGTATTATGTCCATCTACTAAAAAAAAAGAGAAGATATGGTAGGCCTGCAAGCATGTATGGCATTGATGTTGAGGCAGATAAAAAAATTGTAGAAATTTGCCCTGAATCTGTAACAAACCCAACCACAATGACGATAAACCTGGAGGAGAAATGGGATTGTGAACGCACATTGATAACTACATTAACCTATTTGTTGGAATGAAAAGTCCAACTCAGTCTCGAGAGAGAAACGATCAAGCTCAGACAAAGGATTGCTGATCGCTTCATTCCTTGGCTACAAAGCGTCAACAAGCACTCTTGTAAACTGAAGTGTAGGTATACTGCTGTACTTCCCGATGTAAAGGGATAGAATTACCCCTGGTATGAAGTTACCCCCCGGTAATTTGACGTCAGCCAAACCAACAATAACATAATCCTCAACTCTACCGATTTTAGAAACAAAAAAAATCCTGTCTTTTTAGCACATGTGGGTGCGTGCAAAGAAAAGGTGTATAAAATAAGTAACTATATAAATACAAATAACAACTTTTTATAAGGGGGTAATCTCATACCGGGGAGGGGGGGGGGTAGCTTGATACCGGTATGAGACTACTCATCCGGTAATCTTATACCGGTATCAGATTACCGGGGGGTAGCTTGATACCGGTATCAGATTAACGGGGGGTAATGATTGAGGGGGGTAATCTGATCACGGTACACCGGTACTCTCACAAGAAGAGCTTGGTCCAGGGTTAGCGACAGGATAAGGGTAAAATAAATTGAAATAGTCCCTAGAAATGATTAGCTAGGAACTCTTTCGAGTGCGTTATTTGTTTTCTAATCCTGACTGTACTCCTTAACCAAGCACTGGAAGGGAGAGTCCCGAGAATCGTGGATTCGAGTCCTGACCAGTTGTCATGTTGTAGATGTCTCTGGGAAGCATTTCATTCACTTTTTCCTCAGTCCACATGTCTGTAAAATGGGTGCGTGGCTATAGGCAGTAAAAGATATTGTAAGAATGCTAGTGATCAGCGTCTCTAAATGGCAGCGGCGCTGTACGCTCCCCAGGGAATTGCGAAAGTACTAGAGTGATATAGCTTGCCGGAGTAGTAATAGTGTGAAGTCGAGTGAGTCGACATTAACCTGGATATGGGACTTATAAACCGCATTATTGTTATTATTATTATATGTTTTTCGGCATTTCCGAAGATTGCACTACAGGTTACAGACCTCTAATTGGCTGAAAATAACATGTTGTTACATGCGTTAGAAAGACAGTAAAAAATCTGGAGAATTGTGGAGAATGGGTCCTAGATTTGTGAACCTACCTGCGAATTTTTTTATATTCTCTCCTGATTTTGTAAATTAAACCTGAAGTTTGGGTCATTCGCTTCGGTTTCGGTGTGGCCTTCTCTGCGAAGCACTTGTCGTTAGGGAAACTGGTTAGCTTGTTTACACCTTTCGATGTATCGGTTCGCAGCTCGAAAACGAACTGCATGATCTATATTTTGAACATCATTTTTAATAAACTCATTGAATTCTGCAAATAATTAAAGAAGACCTAGAGATTGTGGAATTTTTTGCAAGTGACAGTAGAGAAAACAGTTTATTGGCTTAAAGAGGGAAACTGGATTGGGCTTCTGTAACCTTCAGCAAACTCACTTTACTTTTTGCCCATTAGTGAGTCAATGATTTGCACGGCGGGTATTTGTTTTACATCGCACATACAATGGTGCAGCTTCAGTGCATACTTCCGTTCATCTTGACGTATTATGGTCTCCAATACATCTCCACCCAGCTACCAGCCACCAACCATCTAGCCAGCCTCACATAGCCATCTTTAACCATCTTCCTTCAGCCATCTAGCCTGGCGGAAACATGTTTTCATGATCTTAGAGAAACCTTGGCAATATCTACGCACACTCCCGCTCTCTGCTTGGTTTAGGGACGGCAAGTGCATCTAGGTATTGATCCAACGGCATTTTTACTTGTCCAAAACCTATTTCTAGCTCCACATATGTATCTAACCATGGCATGGACTAATCCTTGTCTCCACCTTTCAAAAAAAAACTCTCTTCTTCTTTTTCTTCTTCTTCTTCTTCTTCTTCTTCTTCTTCTTCTTCTTCTTCTTCTTCTTCGTCTACTGCGTTCTTTGTGTCAGACGTAACAATAGACGCCAGTGGCCTGTATAAATGATGCTATGCGCCTCAGGCCTTCTGCCGTCCCATGCAGTTTCGACTGAAACTCCGAGCCTCCGGGCCAGTGAGTTTCTCTCTGTTGGTCACTTTTAATCTCAAGGATGAGCTGGTCAGGGTATTGGACAGCGTTGAAATGAAATACATCCTAGATCTGGATCTAGGGCCATATGCATAATTCTGTCTACCTTTGGGCGCTGGTGGTAAGAGAAACTCCCACAACGTTAGTAATGTTCCTCGTAAATACCGCCAGCGCGCAGTTTTTGTGCAAACGACCTCTACTCTAGAATTCTCCCAAGTGTGTGTTTTCTCTTTCAACCTTAAGGGGAGGCACTACCCTTTTCCAGAGGTCGTGATGCACATAACATGGTGCACAACTTATCATCATGAACGCAGTGGATTCCTATGTCATCTTGCCCACCAAAGTGCTAAATGGTGGATCTTTCCCCTTCAAGGGTGATGATCTTGGAGCGACTATCAGTTACGATGGCAGCGGTTTTTTTGACACCTGATTTCATCTAGTCTACGTCTCCTATACATATTTATTTATGCATGATTCTATGGAGGCTTTTCATAATTTTTTTTATCTGGATATTAAGTTATTTCGTTTAACATCAAAATGAGTTGCTAGTCTCTGATAATTCTGCGTCAAGGCAGAAAAATCCAAAAGAGACTCTACAGGATCATACATAAAGGTATCTAAGAGACAAACAACTAGTGCCATAGCTAATGACACTTGTTCTAAGATCATCACCTTTGAGGGAGAATAATGCCCCTTTCAGCAATTTGGTGTGTAAATTTGCATAGAAACCCAGTGCACTCATGGGCGTAAACTACAAACCATTTTATGAACATGACAGTCCCTGGAAAAGGATAGTGCCTCCCCTTACAGTCTTAACTTAGCCCTGTATGTCCCATGAGATTCTGCACATCTGAAATCACCTTGAATCATATTACAGGCTGGGTAACATCATGCTGCTGTCCCTCCTGACCATCTTCCTCGCCCTGCTGGCCGCGGGTGAGGCCTTTGAACACGTGCCGCTGACCGCAGAACAGAGAAAGCATGTCATCGATATTCATAATAAACTGCGGCGGAAGGAAGTCACCGAGGAGGGCGCGACCAACATGAGGATTATAGTAAGTCGGCGCATTCAAGCAGGGGTTGAGGGGGCTGCCTTCGCCCCCGGTCATGAGACATGGGCTACACCTCTGCCAGAAAAAAAAAAGAAGCGGTTTGGCTTTAGCTGGACTGTAGAAAAAAAGAGACAAATTAATTTCTCAGAATATTTTCAGCTTTATCCACATGTCTATACGGGACATTGCAGTTACTTGCAAGAGCAGTTAGTTTCGTATGGTGGGTGTTGGCAACATTGCAGCGGGTTCAAGTGTGATGTCTTACTGGCCCTTAAATGAATGTATTTCATCTATTCATAACTCTTTAATTGGAAAGGCTGATTTCATTATGGAGACAACAAATACAAGTCTACTGAGGATAGCAGATTCACGCCCAGGATACTTTCTCTTAGCGTCCAGGTTTTGTTGTTGGTGGTGGTGGTGGTGGTGGTGGTGGTGGTGGTAGTAGTGTTGTTGTTGTTGTTACTTCGTCCTGAGCCTGACAACATGGTGGATAGGATGTTCCCATAGGCACTCTATCCCCCTTATCAGAGGCCAGAATAGAATATAGATACTTATGGTGTCAGTTGTCTTCTGGTTGATAGCTCTGCGGATCTTCTCACGCAGACATCTGTGCGCCCCAGGCCTTGTGTATAACCCATGTCCTGAAGTCTCTCCACTGTTGGTGACCCCGCCTTTCCCTGTTCCAGATTCCTCCTTGTGGATCAGCTTCAGGGCATTCATGCCACCATGTGCATCTTACAATGTAATGTTGTAAGGAAAATGTACAGGCGTTATGAACACATCTTCACTTTATTTTACTTCACAGCATTCCTCTCCTTAAGACATTACACTGGCTATCTGTAAAGGCCAGAATCGAGTACAAAATAGCCACACTCTGTTTTCGATCTAAGGAGTCAACTGACCAATATACTTGGTAGAGGTACTTACGCCTTATTTACCATCCAGAAATTTGAGATCCAGTCATATGAAACAATTAATTATCCATTCCTCGATCCAGTTTCAGGAAGAATGGTGATAGGGCTTCTTCCTATTCCGGGCCTCTAATTTGGAATTCATTGCCAGCAACGATTCGAAATGAAGCCAACCTTGATTCATTTAAACACCAATTAAAAACATATCTGTTCATTAAGTATTTATTGTCAGAGTAGCTACTACATCTTGTACTCGAAATGCTTGTCAGTTTCTTCTTATAATGAAGTTTTTGCGTATATGCCTATGTTAAATAGCGTGTGTATGTGTGTGTGTGGAGGGGGGGGGAGGGATTCTCATGTGTATTCGAGTTTGTAAATATTATATGTGTGTGTGTGATAGTAGTGTACGTAATGTAAAGGGCCTCGAACATTTCGGAGGTAAGGTGCTAAAAAACCCTCTTTATTATTATTAATATTATTATTATTATTATCGTTGTTACAGATGTGTGATTTATCTATATGGTATCATCCAATGTGCATCCACTGTGTGCTTGAATTAGAGGTAAAGGGCAAGGTTAGACTTAGGAACGAAGTTATAGAAGATTTTAGATATTGTCCAGATATTGTCATGCCTACGTGGGTAAACTTGGATAGCTATTAACCAAGTGGCAAATGACACCATAAAGTATCTATAGGTTACACATGAACAAATATTTTTGCTATATATTATTATGTACTGTCGACTGCCGTCACTCCAGTCCTAGTTTTTGTTGGCTATTCCCCCTCACCAGTAATGTAGATAAGCATCTGATCTAAAAAATAAATTACTCTTAATAGCACATGACAAGTAAAGTTTTTTTGCTGTGTAACTTCGTTTGACCCACCCCTATGAAAAACAAGTTGAAGTTTTAGGCCCTTTCAAAAGAACAAGAGGTTAGCTCACTGGCAGCCCCTATCTTTTCAAACTTCTGACCCGAAATAGTGCTGCTTTAATTTAACCCATTTTATTCAACATTCAAATTAACTCGATTACCCAAACCCTCAAACAAAATGTTGACTGCTCCCTTTCTGTTGACGACTTCCTTGTTTGCTACAGGGCATCATCGATGCCCTGCATTGAAAGAAAACTCCATCTTCAGCTAAATGCTCTACAGGAGTGGGCAGATACCAACGGATTCAAATTCTCTCCATAGAAAACTGTAGCTGTCCACTTCTGCAACAAAAGAAAGTTCCACAGGGACCCAGATCTCCTCTTGAAGGGAGAGCGGATTCCTGTGAAAAATGAGGCCAAATTCCTTGGTGTCCTTTTTGATCGCAAACTAACATTCCTCCCTCACATAAAAAGTTTGAAAAAGTCGTGTCAGAAAGCCTTGAACCTTTTAAAATCTATCTCTGGGGAGCAGATAGAGAATCCATGTTACATCTATACCGTTCCTTAGTCAAATCAAAACTTGACTATGGAAGTATAATATTTGGATCAGCTAAAACTTCTTATCTTAAAATTCTGGACCCTGTTCACCATCAAGGTCTTCGCCTCTCTTTAGGAGCCTTTCGAACAACTCCTATCGAAAGTCTATATGCAGAAGCAAATGAACCATCTTTGTATGACAGGAGAAACAAATTGTCTCTCCAATACGGCATAAAGCTATACTCAACACCAGATAACCCTGCCTCTACCCACATTCTACACCCTCATTTTAAAGATAAATATGACAATGCGCCAAATGCCACACCTCCATTCGGTATACGATTTCAAAATCTCCTTCGTGATGCAGACCTGGAACCATTACAAGTCGAGGTAAAGTCATTTCCTGAAAATTCCCTCATGGACCCTAAATACACCAACCGTCAACCTAAATCTGGCTCGCCATCAGAAGGATAATACCCCACTTAATACTTATAAGACAGAATTTGAAGGAGGAATATCCCAATCATATTCTTCTTTTTACAGACGGGTCAAAGGACGCCAATGCGGTTGGGGCAGCAGCCCACTCATCCATAGGTGATGCGTGCTGCGGTCTCAACCCAAATGCCTCAATCTTCACAGCTGAAGCTAGAGCCATAGAAATGGCCCTAGAAACCATATCATCCTCGGATCACGACAGCTTTCTGATACTGTCGGATTCCCTGTCCTGTCTCCAGGACAATAAGAATTTGAAAAGCGAAAGCATCGGTCGAATTCTGCAGAGACTGCACACTCTCTCTCTAGCCAAAAAGAAAATCTCCTTAGCTTGGATTCCAAGCCATATTGGTATAGAAGGAAATGAAATTGCTGATGAAATGGCCAAAACTGGCTAAGAAATTGGCATACAATAAAATATCCCACCCACTGATTTCAAAAGCACTATCCGTTCATATATTCAAGAAAAATGGCAAGCCCAGTGGGACATGCAGACAAATAACAAACTCTTTCAAATTAAACCACAGTTAAGACCATCTCATAACACTTCACAGCCTCGTCGAAAAGACAAGATTGTGTTCAGCCGCTTAAGATTACGTCATACACACCTTACACACTCTTTTCTTCTAAACGGAGAGGATCCACCCGAATGCATAGGGTGCAGATGTCCTCTCATCATATCTCACATCATGACAGAGTGTGCAGAATTCACCGATGCCCGCAAAAATCTCAAACATTCATCCTCAATGAAAGATCTATTTACTACTAATACAACACACAACATCTTAAACTTTATTAAAGACATAGGTCTATACGAAAGGATATAAAATCATAACATACAACGAACATATCTGTGTACTACAACGTTTTACCTAAAACATGGCCTCTGCACATTTTAGGAGTGTGACCCTGCAACAGTGACGCCCGTTGCAGTTTTGAAACTGATAGGACGGTCACACTTTTAGAGTAGGAAAGCCGGCGTCTAGTCTTCTCGGATAAGGATGAAAAACTAGGAGGTCCCGTGTGCACGTTGCGCACGTTAAAAATCCCTTGGCAGTTTTAAAATCGTAAAGAGTAGGCCTAGCGGCCGTTGTCTGGGCAAAATTGATAGGAAAATTTTACTAAAAAACATTCACAGTAACCATGAGGGCGTAATATAGCCGTAATCGTGCCGACACGCCGTAAAACACGAACTCAATCAATCAATCAATCACTTTATTTTAACCTATACTGGCCAGGAAAGTGATAAATGCATTAGAACAAGCCACAGCTAAGGTCAATAGGCCCCTGAGAGGGGGAAAAAAATGGTACCTTTACTAAAAAGCGCGTGTGTAACTTTCACTCTGCGATGGCTGCAAGCAAGGGGGACAGAGTGTTTATTGGAATACCCCATGATGTCAGTCTCAGGAGAAAATAAAGTAACAACGTGTCTTCCAAGGGTAACTTCTCTTCCCTAACCCTTTTCCTAAAACTTACCTAAATACATCTTGAGAGAGTCCCAGGTTCGTACCAAATGGACATTGATTAGGGAACTTGTAAAGATATATTTTGACCTTTCCCTAAGACTTACCTCAGATCATCTTGAGAGATTCCTAGGGTTGTACCACATGGACATTAGATAGGGAACTTGTAAAGAAATGGCGATGTTTTAAAGATTTTTTTTGGTCAGGAATGGAACGCAGACTTAGAGAAGTTTGCCTTCAACTACATCAAAACGTGTAAATGGGGTCACTCCACATTCCAAGAGCGGCAGAACCTTGGACCCTGGGGCATTACTGGGGAGAATCTCTGGGGAAGTGGAGCCGGTAATATCTTCTTCTCCCTTTTTCTTTCTTTTGTAATTCATTCCTTCTACTGCTCATCTCCCCTCTTCCTCCTCTTCTCATTCGGCTGCTTCAGTCTCATCTTTCTTCTTTCGTTCCTTCTCTTCTTCTGCTCTTCCTTTTTTCATTTTTGCTCACCATCATCTACGATTTCCAATCTGTTTATGGAACCCTGTGTTGACAGGAGAACCCTGTGACAAGAATCAACTGGGGTATGAATGCTGCTGAATGAGGCAAAGATATAAGTACAGTAGGCACCACTCACAAGCCAATGCATTGTCTTCTAGCTCTTCCACTTCAGTCCAGCTATTTTGGCTTGCCTAGAGACTGATACTTCATTTGCTAAGGACGGCTGCTTTCACGACGTCTTAGGGACCAGACCAACGCAGCCCTAGATGTTAAGATGTTCCACATTATTTTCATCTTTCTCAGATACTGTTTCCAATGTGACTAAACCCGTGAATGACTGGTATCTAGAGAAACCAAATTTCGATTACGACGCAAATGGATGCACTGCAAACACTATGTGTGGCCATTACACGCAAGTAGGTAGACCAGGTGGCTTGCAGCCAATCAAAATGAGACTTATGTAGTGTTTTCTTCAGACCGCATTACCGCGCCATTGGCCCTTTAGATTTCACCCCTACCTCCACCCCCACCCCACCCCCACTTCCAAAAAAATATATTGAATGCTCCTTAAATCTCCATATCTTTCCTACACTCCAAAGTTTGGGTTACTAGAGAAAACTCTTAAATAACTCTAAAACTGTCCAAATTTCGCCTCAAATTATTGACAAGAAGAAGTGACTCCCCCAACTCATATGACCTGGAGAAAACATTGGACTTATTATGTTGCTAGGCTAAGAATTGAGATGGTAGACTCCGAACATGACAGGGCCCTCTAATTTTGAACATGTATTTCCTGCAGAAATATAGACTAAAATCATTTATGTACGTAAAATCGATGAATTCATGGATGAATGCTAGGTAATTGAAGACAAATCTGAGTTTTAGTGAAGCGGGATAGATGACTTTTTGTTGTATCTTGCCCATGTTCTCTTATAAAGTGTGCAATCTTGTGTTCATCAGACTGTCCACCTTCGCCTCTTGACTTAACCAAGACCCACCACACCCTTAGTACCTCTTGTATCGCTGTCCTCTGTCAGTTGCCAAAGCACGCACCACCTGTTTAGCTCTGAAGGTTTACTTCTAATTATAAACTTGTTCACTCCTTGTTGTGGTCTGTGCTTGTTCTAGTCGGCTTGAGAGTCAGTTTGTGTTAAGCCTTCTACTTGTACACATCTTACTTTGTAGTATCTCAATAACCAGATTAAAACATATCTACTAGAAAAGTTAATACCACTGTGTTGGTTTCGTGCAATACGTGATTGTAATGTTGATGTCTACCGAACAGTTACTACTGCCTGTCTATTCTATTGTATCAAGAACCCATATTCAGACACTACACTTTTGCAGTGAATATTGTTCTTCAAACACGTTACAGTACTTGCTATTTACACCGAATAAGGTACGTCTTACATATCCCTCATACACATTTTCGTTCCCTCACAGGTGGTCTGGGCTGAGACCTATGTTGTAGGCTGCGCTCAGACCGTTCTCGGCATGTGCTCAACGGCGTCTCTACCTGCCTTATTTTTCTGCAACTATGGACCAAAGTGAGTCTTGACACTGGCGACCTAAAAGCACAGACAACCACACATTCGCTCAATGCTCACACACATACATAAAGACATAAGCAACTTCATGTATGGTCTCAGACATACGACGTATACACAGCTCATGCATGTGAATAGTTCACAACGCGGTGGAAGAAAACGTGTCTGAAGTTAGCAAAATGGAAACCACCTCTGATCTCTCCGCCGAAAGTGTACGACTCTTTCACAATGTACACAGGACAATGCAACACGCCGAGTAATGACGTTATATCATAGAACGGGGGAGGGGGGAGGAGAAGGGAGAGGTCAAAATCCATGTTCTTTAAGGACGTTTCAACTTAATACAATCGTTCTGATCTTTCCTTCTTGCAGTTCAGCCGAGCCAAGAGGTGGTGGAAGCAGGAAGCCATTTCTGAAAGGAGGTGCGCCATGTTCCGGTTGTACTGGCGAATGGGCCAATCACTGCATCGATGGACTGTGCAGTAAGTACACCTCGGTTCATAAATAAACCCTGCGGTAAGACTCAAATAAACCCACAGTTAAGACTCATAAATAAACCCACAGGTAAGACTCAAAATAAACCCACAGGTAAGACTCATAAATAAACCCACAGGTAACACTTATAAATAAACCCACAGGTAAGACTCAAAATAAACCCACAGGTAACACTCATAAATAAACCCAGAGTTAAAACCCATAAATAAACCCACAGGTAAGACTCAAAATAAACCCACAGGTAAGACTCATAAATAAACCAGAGTTTAGACTCATAAATAAACCCACAGGTAAGACTCATAAATAAACCCACAGGTAGGACTCATAAATAAACCCACAGGTAAGACTCATAAATAAACCCAGAGTTTAGACTCATAAATAAACCCACAGGTAAGACTCATAAATAAACCCACAGGTAACACTCATAAATAAACTCACAGGTAAGACTCAAAATAAACCCACAGGTAAGACTCATAAATAAACCCACAGGTAAGACTCATAAATAAACCCACAGGTAAGATTCATAAAGAAACCCACAGGTAAGACTCATAAATAAACCCTGAGGCAAGACGTATAAATAATCCCAAAGTAAGATTCATAAATAAGGTAAGATCCATAAACAATCCCAAGATATGGGCATAAATAAACTCAGATGTAAAACTCATAAATAAACCCGGAGGTAAAACTCATAATAAAACCCAGACGTAAGACATCCGTGTCAGCCAATAAAAACCAGTGATTCCTTTCGCGGTTTCGATCGCATCCACTTCACAAAGACACTAATGCGTAGCCTTGAACAGCAACAATCTATCACCGGTGAGTCTTTTTCCTGAAATTAAGTCCCTCGAAGCGGCTATATGACACTCCAGATGTTCAGACACACTTCATATTTTTCACTCTGTTTCCACTGTAACTCCTCACCCCTTCACCACGGGAAGCTTTTCATGAGCGCATGAGCTTGTACGTAGGAATAGTTCATTATATAGGAAATGTATAATGGGTATAATAATAATAATAATAATGACAATAACGTATGGGTACGGCAGAGGTCGCGGGTTCGATTCCCACCACATCACTTTTCTTTTTCTCCTTCCATTTTCTCTCTGCATTTGTCTTCTTGAGCACTTTCCATTTTATTCTACTTTGGGTGAGCGTCTGTTTGCGTCTGCTCACTCCCCACTTCTGTTACTAAGTGCTCCGTTTTCGCCCTTGTACTATAGAAACAATTTGGTAATGCTCCTTTCGCTATGTACACTTGAGGCTGTGCCAGCTGGTCTGTGATTTGTCCTATCATCACATGCACTCCCTATATTTCTTGCTTTTGCTCAGAAAGATTTGTAACTCAATAAGCATCACCTTCGGGGTAAACCGTAGACTTTCTGCTGATTGAAAATAACTTTTTTGTGACATTCTTGAGCACAAATTCTAATCACACAATTTTTGTCCTTGTAGCGAATATGAGTCTGGACATAATATTTCGAACTTGGATAAGTGAAATGATACAAGGAAACAGTTCAGAGTTTGTCTATGAGACACACACCATAACATCTTTATGTAAAAAGATATCTGTGAAAGTAAGATATCTGTTCAGCAAAAAAATATGAAGTAATATGTTTTGCTGCGATGATACAAAAAAATAAATAAATAAATAAACGACCTTCTGACGTAACCCTATTACGTCACATGTTGCGAAAGAGATTAATTGCAAATTCATTTCAGCATTGGATGTAGCGAAACTCAACTCCCGGATTCTTAAAGGAATTGACCCTTAGAATGAGAAATTTAGCGAACGATTTTGGCAGAAGACAATAAAACCTTCAAAATTAGTATGCTGGTGTTAGTACATTGCATACAGAGTATTTTGTTCTTAAGCTTTGTTCATTTCAGACTGTTCCAGATGTTTTCCTTTAAGTCGCACCACTGTGAAAGACTTAGAAAGACCTAAAAAAAAAAATGTTCATGGCAGTGGGGAGAATGTTACTGCGCAAGCATTAACCTTAAAGACTGATAGTGTATTCACAATGGATTCCCATATTTAGAAAGCAATAATAATAATAATGATAATAATGCTGTTTATAGGTCTCATATTAGGCTAATGGCGCCCACGCAACTTGACACTACTATTACCCCGGCAGGCCAGGTCACTCTAAGACTTTCTCAACTCCGTGGGGAGTATACAGTGCCGCTGCCATTTACAGGCGTTGATAACTAGCATTTCTGACAATATCTTTCACTGCCTATAACCACTTACCCATTTTACAGACTGAGGAAATTGTGAATGAAATGCTTTCCCCTAAACAAGACCATAGTCGGGAATCGAACCCACGACCTTTAGATCTTGAGTTCAACGCCGCAATCATTCGGCCATGCCGCTCCACATAGAACAGAAAATGGCCCGAATGGCACTTTCACTCTGGCCTTTTCAACAACTGCGTGAATCGAGAGTTTCTTTCTTAACACTGAGGAAAATGACCCAGTATTTCCTAAGATGACCTCTTTCATAGACAGTCTTTGGTTCAGCCAGGGCCCGGCTGGCTTTTGCACATCTGATAATGTCAACATCTCACCCTTTCATACATGGCTTTATTGCTTTATTGCTGTTGTTACTGCTGTGTTGATTGCATTAAGACATCAAAGGCTTAAAAGATACCTGACTGCGTTTCTTTTCTTACAAAGCAAAATGAGTTCACAATCAGGGGTGTTGGTTCTTAAATAGTCATAAAATATTCTACCGCTTGTAAAGAGAATGCTGAATATGACGAATAAGACTACACACGCTCAACTATGAGCCAGTTGTGTACAAAAAAAAATTTATATTATTTGCTATGCATGCAAAGCTGATCAAAGAACGGTCACTAAGACCCTCCTTCTACGACCCCGTTCTTGAACATTTCAGTCACACGAATATAAGATGCATCAATCATATATCTACAAAGAGTAAACAATAAGTCAAAAACCTTACAATCATACCGGAGATGCTATCGTTGTTGTTGTTGTTGTTGTTCTTGTTGTTGTTGTTGTTGTTGTTGTTGTTGTTGTTGTTGTTGTTGTTGTTGTTGTTGTTGTTGTTGCTGCTGCTGCTGCTGCTGCTGCTGCTGCTGCTATCATGATATTTTATTGTTATGATGCTTTCCTGGTTTAGATGATAAAGCAAATCGTTGCTGTATAATATTGGATACCTCTGTGTCATGCATGCTACCGTACTCCCTCTTAATGTAAATGTAGAGTGACCCTAGCCTTTGTACAGATCCGATTTTGCCCCCCGCGCTACGCCCCTGAAACAATTAATATACACTACAGGTAACAATTGATTTACACTGTATATCACAATACAAATACAGTACATGTGAACACGTTTTGCTCCGTGGTAATACAGTCTCTCTTCAGCATTACACAGAGCGACATCAAAATGCATCCAGTTGTTTTCATTGCTTTGGGATTGAAACGTCCCTATTATTCCTTTCAAAATTCTTTTCAAATTGAGAATGTGTTAATGGGATGTCCTTTTCATATTTATGTAGTAAGTCACAATATATCTGTATCAAGTATATGAGTTTGTTATTGTGACATTTGATAAGAATGGTGTGAAATGTAATTATGATTGGTTTTCGATAAAGATTATGCCGTTGCCTCTCTGCATGACAAAATCAGGCCATTTCATCATATAGCATTATTGCTTTGCTGTGTTGTTGTTGACGGTGTTTTCTTCTTCGTTGTTGTTGTTGTTGTTGTTGTTGTTGTTGTTGTTGTTGTTGTTTTGTACTCTTGTTGTTGTTTTGTACTCTTGTTGTTGATGTTGTCGTTGATGTCATTAGTGTTTTCTTGTTGTAGTTGTTTTGTTATTGTTGTTTGTATCGCTGTTGTAGATTGTATTGCTTTTGTTGTTTTTGTTAGTGGTGGTGGTGGTGGTGGTGGTGTTGCTGCTGCTGCTGCTGCTGCTGCTGCTGCTGCTGCTGCTGTTGTTGTTGTTGTTGTTGTTGTTGTTGTTGTTGTTGTTGTTGTTGTTGTTGTTGTTGTTGTTGTTGTTTCGTGAAACCTAATGCAACTGAAGATGGGCTTCCTTCCTTAAGACGATAAACCTTTAACAAAAGACAACCGTTGTAAACCATTAAAACATTGTTTCTGTAATCTGATCTGTTCATCCCAGGTCGAGTGGCCAGTGAAAAAGACCTGAACCTCACGGGTTATGTTCCTCCAGGGAAACCCAAGGGTGGCCCCAAGGGCAAGCCAAAAGGCAAGCCCAAGTCAGAGGGGCACGTGACGTCATTTAACCTCTTCTCTGTCCTTATGCCGCTTATCATCACCTGGATGATCAGCATCGGTGGCGGTGGCAAGGGAGATGACGCTCAGTAATGAGAGGTCAATACAGGTATGAAGATGCCAATGTTTTTTTTTTCACTGTTGGCTATAATAGGTTTTACACCTCTCATTAACTTATCCTGGGGTCCTGTGTCAAAATACTTTCCAAACTTTCCTCCAAATTTCGACACAAAGAAAAACGACCCTCACCCGGTTAGCTTTTGAGAACATAGGCAATGAAGCAGACTACCTAATATTTTAAGTTTTTTCACTCAGTAAATAGGATAACCTCACCCACCTAGCAACAGCCACAAATTTTATACTTGAGTGGCTAAACCTCACATATTCTGAGTCTACACATGTATTTGCGCCTATCTAAGCCTTTGAAATTAAAATCCAACCCCTTTCCCCCCTTCCCATGGCCATTTTTCTGATTTTATAGGGACTATTTAAAGTTGCATATTTTTATGCCAGGTGCTATTGGCATCTTCATACCTACAGGAGTTGTCTGCCCCGGATGGGATGGATCAAGAATGCTGGGCTGATCGGTCAGTTCAAGTTAAAGGAGAGCAAGAAGTCAGTTCAAGTTAACGGGGTGCAAAAAAGAAAACATGAAGTGCGTGTTTACAAAATTAAAAAAATCAGCAGTTTAGTTATGGGAACTATGGACCGGTAATGATTCTTCAATTTTAAATACTGGAAAAGGAGAAAAATACAAATAGTGATTAACTGAAGTTAAGGAGGTCAAAGAAAAAAAAGACTGCGAAAATGTATTGAAAGGAAAAGAAAATTGCCCAACAGGCATAAAAACTTGGGAATATCAATTTTTAATTTTTTAGCCCTCGAAAAGGAGGCAAAGATGAACGGCCAATGTGTCAGTCATTTCAATTTAATGAAGCGCATATTCTCACTATGGAGTAAATGTTAAAAAAAAAAAAAAAGAAATGAAAATAACGGCACTTTGAGTTTGTAAACAATGGAATGTTCAATTTTATTTACAACTGCCACCATCAATGACAAAAGTTTGAACAGCAACAAAAAGAACAACAACAACAAAAAATATTATACAGACAGCAGCAGTGCATAGCTGCAGAAAAGTTAGCTTGTTATTTTATCATTTGAGAACTTGCGCATTAACGATGGAATCTCGTACCAGAGTAAGAATTACATGAATTCTGCATGTTGAAGGCTTTTAAAGTGCAGTCGACACTGATGCACTAATATAATTCTTACGATGGCAAGAGATCCCATCGTCAAAGCGAAAGCTCTCAATTATGAATTTCATGTACTGTAGCTGTCAGGATAAAAGTCCGTAAACCAGCCATGTCATGTTCCTCAATTCATCTTTCCGAATCAGACACCAAGAACAAACAATTCTATATTTTGCCATGCGCTGAGAATGTGTCTTTAAATCGTGAACGACTTAGTAATGTTTGTAGTTTTTGATAAACAAATCATTGTGACTGAAAACCAGACATGCGAAGTCAACAAAAAGTGGACGTTGGCTAGTTTAGTTTAGCCACATGGAAGGCTTTTTTTTTGTTTTAGCTTTTCGGAAAGGTGAATTATTATTTTTTATATTAGAATAATTTACAACACCAATAAAACCTCGTGATCTCGAACGCAAGCACATGAGAAAACAGCAGTCCTGTTTTGATCTGTGGCCATATGCATAATCCTTGCGTTAATTAACGTATTGTGTTAACTGCAGTGAACACTACTAATGTTTTGTGAGTTTCCCGTGGTTACCGCAGTGCGTTCACTAACGTAAGGATTATGCATACGACCACTGGTCAATCCCGAATATTTTCTATAGTCTCTTTTTGGCTTAAATTTTACTCACAATCTCGGAGTGAGTTAGTACTTTTTTTGTCTAAACAAGGGACACAGCAGTCACAACTTAAATTTTTGAACACTTTTTGGACTTTACACTAAACCCACATTAGCCATAGAGACGCTTATC
>JAWQUT010000745.1:21470-36478 GCA_033807755.1 Ellobium chinense
GACACACACCATAACATCTTTATGTAAAAAGATATCTGTGAAAGTAAGATATCTGTTCAGCAAAAAAATATGAAGTAATATGTTTTGCTGCGATGATACAAAAAAAAAAATAAATAAATAAACGACCTTCTGACGTAATCCGATTACGTCACATGTTGCGAAAGAGATTAATTGCAAATTCATTTCAGCATTAGATGTAGCGAAACTCAACTCCCGGATTCTTAAAGGAATTGACCCTTAGAATGAGAAATTTAGCGAACGATTTTGGCAGAAGACAATAAAACCTTCAAAATTAGTATGCTGGTGTTAGTACATTGCATACAGAGTATTTTGTTCTTAAGCTTTGTTCATTTCAGACTGTTCCAGATGTTTTCCTTTAAGTCGCACCACTGTGAAAGACTTAGAAAGACCTAAAAAAAAAAAAATGCCCATGGCAGTGCGGAGAATGTTACTGCGCAAGCACTAACCTTAAAGACTGATAGTGTATTCACAATGGATTCCCATATTTAGAAAGCAATAATAATAATAATAATAATAATAATAATAATAATAATAATAATGCTGTTTATAGGGCTGATGGCGCCCGCGCAACTTGACACTACTATTACCCCGCCAGGCCAGGTCACTCTAAGACTTTCTCAACTCCGTGAGGAGTATACAGTGCCGCTGCCATTTACAGGCGTTGATAACTAGCATTCTGACAATATCTTTCACTGCCTATAACCAGGTTCCCATTTTACAGACTGAGGAAAGTGTGAATGAAATGCTTTCCCCTAAACAAGACCATAGTCGGGAATCGAACCCACGACCTTTAGATCTTGAGTCAAACGCCGCAGTCATTCGGCCATGCCGCTCCACATAGAACAGAAAATGGCCAGAATGGCACTTTCACTCTGGCCTTTTCAACAACTGCGTGAATCGAGAGTTCCTTTCTTAACACTGAGGAAAATGACCCAGTATTTCCTATGGTGACCTCTTTCATAGACAGTCTTTGGTTCAGCCAGGGCCCGGCGGGCTTTTGCACATCTGATAATGTCAACATCTCACCCTCTCATACACGGCTTTGTTGCTTTATTGCTGTTGTTACTGCTGTGTTGATTGCATTAAGACATCAAAGGCTTAAAAGATACCTGACTGCGTTTCTTTTCTTACAAAGCAAAATGAGTTCACAATCAGGGGTGTTGGTGCTTAAATAGTCATAAAATATACTACCGCTTGTAAAGAGAATGCTGAATATGACGAATAAGACTACACAAGCTCAACTATGAGCCAGTTGTGTACAAAAGAAACTTTATATTATTTGCTATGCATGCAAAGCTGATCAAAGAACGGTCACTAAAACTCTCCTTCTACGACCCCGTCCTTGAACATTTCAGTCACACGAAGATAAGATGCATCAATCTAATCTACAAAGAGTAAACAATAAGTCAAAAGCCTACAGTTATACTGTAGATGCTATCGTTGTTGTTGTTGTTGTTGTTGTTGTTGTTGCTGCTGCTGCTGCTGCTGCTGCTGCTGCTGCTGCTGCTGCTACTATCATGATATTTTATTGTTATGATGCTTTCCTGGTTTAGATGATAAAGCAAATCAATGCTGTATAATATTGGATACCTCTGTGTCATGCATGCTACCGTACTCCCTCCTAATGTAAATGTCGAGTGTCCCTATCCTTTGTGCAGATCCGATTTTGACCCCCGCGCTACGCCCCTGAAACAATTAATAGACGCTACAGGTAACAATTGATTTACACTGTATATCACAATACAAATACAGTACAAGTGGACACGTTTTGCTCCGTGTAATACAGTCTCTCTTCAGCGTTACACAGAGCGACATCAAAATGCACCCAGTTGTTTCCATTGCTTTGGGCTTGAAACGTCCCTATTATTCCTTTCAAAATTTTTTTTTAAATTGAGAATGTGTTAATGGAATGTCCTTTTCACATTTATGTAGTAAGTCACAATATATCTGTATCAAGTATATGAGTTTGTTATTGTGACATTTGATAAGGTGTAAAATGTAATATATGATTGGTTATCGATAAAGATTATGCCTTTGCCTCTCTGCATGTTAAAACCAGGCCATCTCATCATATAGCATTATTGCTTTGCTATGTTGTTGTTGACAGTGTTTTCTTCTTCGTTGTTGTTGTTGTTGTTGTAGTTTTGTACTCTTGCTGCAGTTGTTATTGTTGTTGTTGTTGTTGTTGTTGTTGTTGTTGTTGTTGTTGTTTTGTGCTCTTGTTGTTGTTGTTGTTTTGTACTCTTGTTGTTGTTGTTGTTTTGTACTCTTGTTGTTGATGTTGTCGTTGATGTCATGAGTGTTTTCTTGTTGTAGTTGTTTTGTTATTGTTGTTTGTGTTGCTGTTGTAGATTGTACTGCTTTTGCTGTTTTTGTTAATGGTGGTGGTGGTGGTGGTGTTGCTGCTGCTGTTGTTGTTATTGTTGTTGCTATTGCTGCTGCTGCTGCTGTTGTTGTTGTTGTTGTTGTTCTTGTTGTTGTTGCTGCTGCTGCTGCTGTTGTTGTTGTTGTTGTTGTTGTTGTTGTTGTTGTTGTTGTTGTTGTTGTTGTTGTTGTTGTTGCGTGAAACTTAATGCAAGTGAAGATGGGCTTCCTTCCTTAAGACGATAAACCTTTAACAAAAGACAACCGTTGTAAACCATAAAAACATTGTTTCTGTGATCTGATCTGTTCATCCCAGGTCGAGTGGCCAGTGAAAAAGACCTGAACCTCACGGGTTATGTTCCACCAGGGAAACCCAAAGGCGGCCCCAAGGGCAAGCCAAAAGGCAAGCCCAAGTCAGAGGGGCACGTGACGTCATTTAACCTCTTCTCTGTCCTTATGCCGCTTATCATCACCTGGATGATCAGCATCGGTGGCGGTGGCAAGGGAGATGACGCTCCGAAATGAGAGGTCAATACAGGTATGAAGATGCCAATGTTTTTTTTCACTGTTGGCTATATTAGGTTTTACACCTATCATTAACGTATCCAGAAGTCCCGTGTCAAAATACTTTCCAAACTTTCCTCCAAATTTTGACATATAGAAAAATGCCCCTCAACCAGTTAGCTTTTGAGAACATAGGCAATGAAGCAGACTACCTAATATTTTAGGCCTTTTCACTCTGTAAACAGGGTAACCTTACCCACCTAGAAACAACCACAAATTTTATACTTGAGTGGCTAAACCTCACATATTCTGAGTCTACACAATCATGTATTTGCACCTATCTAAGCCTTTGAAATTAAAATCCAACCCCTTTCCCCCCTCCCCATGACCATTTTTCTGATTTCATAGGGACTATTTAAAGTTGCATATTTTTATGCCAGGTGATATTGGCATCTTCATACCTACAAGAGTTGTCTGCCCCCGATGGGATGGATCAAGAATGCTGGGCTGATCGGTCAGTTCAAGTTAAAGGAGAGCAAGAAGTCAGTTCAAGTTAACGGGGTGCAAAGAAGAAAACATGAAGTGCGTGTTTACAAAATTAAAAAAGACCTTTGAGATGAAGAAAGTGTTGAAAATCAACAGTTTAGTTATGGGAACTATGGAATGGTAATGATTCTTCAATTTTAAATACTGGAAAAGGAGAAAAATACAAATGGTGATTAATTGAAGTTAAGGAGGTCAAAGAAAGAAAAGACTGCGAAAATGCATTGAAAGGAAACGAAAATTGCCCAACAGGCATAAAAACTTGGGAATGTCAATTTTTAATTTTTCAGCCTTCCAAAAGGAGCCAAAGATGAACGGCCAATGTGTCAGTCATTTCAATTTAATGAGGTGCATTTTCTCACTACGGAGTGAATGTTAAAAAAAAAAAAAAAGAAAAGCAAATAAAGGCACTTTGAGTTTGTAAACAATGGAATGTTCAATTTTATTTACAACTGCCACCATCAATGACAAAAGTTTGAACAGCAACAACAAGAACAACAACAACAAAAAAATATTATACAGACAGCAGCAGTGCATAGCTGCAGAAAAGTTAGCTTGTTACTTTATCATTTGAGAACTTGCGCATTAACGGTGAAATCTCAAACCAGAGTAAGAATTACATGAATTCTGCATGTTGAAGGCTTTTAAAGTGCAGTCGACACTGATGCACTAATATAATTCTTACGATGGCAAGAGATCCCATCGTCAAAGCGAAAGCTCTCAATTATGAATTTCATGTACTGTAGCTGTCAGGATAAAAGTGCGTAAATCAGCCATGTCATGTTCCTCAATTCACCTTTCCGAACCAGACACCAAGAACAAACAATTCTATATTTTGCCATGCGCTCAGAATGTGGCTTTAAATCGTGAACGACTTAGTAATGTTTGTAGTTTTTTATTAACAAATCATTGTGACTGAAAACCAGAGATGCGAAGTCAACAAAAAGTGGACGTTGGCTAGTTTAGTTTAGCCACATGGAAGGCTTTTTTTTTTTTTTGCTTTTCGGAAAGGTGAATTATTATTTTTTTATGTTAGAATAATTTACAACACTAATAAAACCTCGTGATCTCGAAAGCAAGTACATGAGAAAACGGCAGTCCTGTTTTGATTTGTGGCCGTATGCATAATCCTTGCGTTAATTAACGCACTGCGTTAACTGCACTGAACACTACTAATGTTTTGTGAGTTTCTCGTGGTTACCGCAGTGCGTTAACTAACGTAACGACCACTGGTCAATCCCGAATATTTTCTATAGTCTCTTTTTGGCTGAATTTTACTCACAATCTCGGAGTGAGTTAGTACTTGGTTTGTCTAAACAAGGGACACAGCAATCACAACGTAAATCTTTGAACACTTTTTGGACATTACACTAAACTCAAGTTAGCCATAGATACGCTTATCCCTTTGGTTCTCCTGTTTAACAATCTTCATAACTACTTTGTGCCTCTGATACGCCTGAAATTTCGTCACGCTCATAAGATAATTGCCTAAGTCATCTTTTTGCCATTTTGAGCAAAGAAGACTGTTTGTTTTGATTACTGAACGTTTGAATTCTAAAAATGCCTAAGGGTTAATCAGCAGTCAAGCAGTTTAAAATGCAGTAAGTAAATATCACCCATAACTCAAAGATGTTATTGACTGAGATCCCTGCACCAATGGTAACAGCTTCTTCAGCCAAAAAAAAAATGACTTAGGCAAGTATCTTATGAGCGTGACGATATGTTGCTTAAACAGTCCAAATCAAGGAATCTAAGAAAAATCTACAGAAGGAACAAAAACCAAGGTGTGATGTCACGCAAATTAAATGTACCCTCCTCCTTCTCCTCACCCCACCTCCTCCCCCTCAGTCTCTCTAAGTATCCATATCAACCACAAACATTGTATTCTTAAAACAGTAGCAACCGGGTAACAGCAATATTTAACACAGACGAATTGGAAGCTGTTTTTTT
Organism: Ellobium chinense; assembly: GCA_033807755.1. Taxonomy (NCBI): domain Eukaryota; kingdom Metazoa; phylum Mollusca; class Gastropoda; order Ellobiida; family Ellobiidae; genus Ellobium; species Ellobium chinense. The sequence continues at coordinate 26,853 of JAWQUT010000745.1, forward strand.
TAGTAAAGGAACTAGGGATCATACCCACAATTTTGTCCAATCTGGCATGCCATCGCTGACTATGGGAAACGTTGTGGAAGTTTCCCACCAGCGCGAAATGTTATAGAAAGCCTTGTGTAGAGCAGCATAGAGGTGGAATGTTATGAATCGTAACGTCTTGATCAGAAAAGGGCCGCATTTGTTTGGTCCCTGCAATTTGACGAAAGGTTTACCCACACCCTCTCCTTAGCAAAGGAAGTATCCGTCTCTACACAAGCTTAGAAAGCTGCAACTAATGTAGGAGAGACAGAAAATGTTGCACCGACTTCGAGTGGTGTTTGGCCACTTTATATGTCTTTGCCTCATTTACTGGCATACATACCATCGTTGATTCTTGCCACACCCTCCTCCGACGCAGGACCACTGGTAAGACGTTCTACTAACAAATTTAAAACATGGTTACGGTCATGTTCTCGAGCTTTCTCTTCCGGTGATCCAAAAGAAGTCACAGTTTTAACAGAACTCTAATATATGTGCATCCTTCCTCACTGTGATTGATGCTCACCAACCAAATACGTACCCCTTGATATCTCCTTTGCTAAGGAATGGGTGTAGCTTGTCCTTTTGTCAAATAGCAGTGACCAAACAAGCATAGCCCTGGTGAGTTCTTTGGATAAAGTGCAGTTCCCATTGTGATGTTGCCCCTTTACAACACTAATGGCGATTCCAAATGCCCACATATACCTATTATCTGCCGTTAATGACAAGAGGAAGAAAGCGCCATCGGGAAAGTTTTGAGAAAATCGCAAAAGTGTCAAACTTTAAGGACTCGCCTTTATAATTGTTTATAATCAACACTGGCGCTAAGTGTCCTTCTAAGTTCCCTAACTTCGTTATTTATTGAGATATCGTGATGGGACCCAGATAGAAATGTGCGTCATCATCTGGGGATTCCAAAACTATAAATAACTCAATTTGACCTACTTTGGCGCTTCCGTCCTTTTGTCATAAAACGGCAAGTATTGTTCCTTCTAAGATGTCTTATTTTGTGACCCAGTAAATTCATTCGTTGTTGCTGATGTTATAATGTAGTTCAGCTGCCATTTTGAAACATTTCATGCAATCAACAAAACACACAATGAACGATCAGTAAGGAATGCTCAATTTCGTGGTATGGTATTCCTTTCTCTTCCCCACTTTCTTTGCTACAACATTAATACTTGCAGCGAAATCGAGTTCTCTGATCAGAGAACACCACTAGATATGTTCAGTTTTTTGTTACTGCTTTTTTTTTAACTGAAACATTACAAAAAACGAATGATCCACTTACTTGTTATGGTATGATTTGAACTCATTTCACTGCCATTTGCTTGGCGCCTTTGCTTAACTGTCTCAAAGCACACTTACGCACACATTAAAATACTTTACCGATCATGCCTCTATATCTACACTTGCACATTTGCAATGTTACATTCACTCAAGTCCTTTTCATGTGCAGATCTTTGTACATTTCCTAATGAGGTATTTTCAGACAGGTCAGTTACACCACGTGATCTAGGGATTGCTAGGATATGACGAGTAATCATACATGAACAGAGCATGTAAACAAACCAACGTGTGAGCAAGATTTCCTAGGTCACGTGATGGAGCTGAAAATACCTAATTGGTCCTACTGCTTGACGCTGTGTGCCCACTGCTGATGCTACGATTTTTGACTTCCCCACTTATCACATGGGGCATACCTGGAAATAATAGATAAAGCCCCTTCCATTTTGTATCAAGTCTCGATCAAATTATGGACAGGGGCTGTTTTTGGGGTCCGCGGAGCCCTGGGCAATGAGAGAAGTGCGGGCCCCCTTTCACATCATAAAACGATCCTGATTGGGGCAAACTTGGCACAGCAGGTTCGACAAAACATTTGTCCGGCTCCTCTTCACTCCCTTCCTTTTCTCTCTCTTTCTCTCTCTCTCTCTCTCTCTCTCTCTCTCTCTCTCTCTCTCTCTCTCTCTCTCTCTCTCTCTCTCTCTCTCTCTTTGTCTGTGTGTGTTGCTCTGTCTCTTTCTACTCTTTCTATATCTCCCTCTCTGTCTCTTTCTCTTTCTCTCTCTTTCTCTCTCTCTCTCTCTCTCTGCTCTCTCATTTTTCTCGATACGAAAAGTTTCTCGTTCTCCCTACAAGAGCAGTGACCGTATGCATAATCCTTACGTTAGTTAACGCATTGTGGTAACCACGGGAAACTCCCGAAACATTAGTAGTGTTCACTGTGGTTAACGCAATACGTTAACTAACGTATAGATTATGCATACGGCCGCAGGCCCCTTATGCCGCCATCGTGCGCCCATGCCTAAATCTGCCTCTGATAATAGCACTGTCCGTCAATGTCTGACTGTCTTCCGAGAGTTCAGCTTCCTCGCCACTGGTTCCAGAAGCAACAAGGCAGCGCTCAAGTAGAGAGCTAGTCCAACGTAGTGGAACGGTACTGCAAATGAACCGGTCTCTTCAAGGAGATATCCTGAAAGTATGATGACAAAAAACGTTAAGGAACATATCAAACGACCCATGAAATAGAAACTAGTACTAACAATCATACTTCGAATGTGCTCTGTTTGCCTGAACAGAGAATTTCTGATATGAGACATGAGACTCTTGAGACTGCCCACGAGTGACAAGTGATTATAACTTTACGCTGGCGCAATCTTTGATCCGTGAAAGCTACCCAAGGGGAACAATGCAACTTTTAATCTTTAACTTCGACAAAATTAAAACATCAGCAGGCAGTTACATGAAGGTTTATAAACATAAAACAAAATTTTAAAAAAGCAGAAAGATGTTCATCGCATATGATTACTATACAGGGAGACAACCAATGATAAAGGGTCAAGATATAATAATGTGGTTATTTCCCCTGGATATCAACAGTTTCCTTCTGTGTTCCTTTGCTGGCTAAGGTTGGCTTGCATTCTTTGAACGGAACACGGGGAGATAGAAATAATTCAATAACGCCACTCTATCCGCAAGTTTGTAGGACAAAAAACTAAATTCAGTAAGAGGTTTTTTTTTATTTTTTCTATGCGAAGACGCATGCTAAAATTACTCTACATAGAACTGCATAACCTTAAAGTCCACTTACTTGAATCTTCGCCTAATGATTTGCAAACTTTACGTCCCTTGCTCTAACTCTAAATCTCTAGACTATATTCATCTGCACAACGGCGTAGGGGCTTAGGCAGTAAATCTACTCGAAAGCTATAAAATAAGTAGGAGACAGACGCTGCCTTACCTAGGAAAGGATGGTGAGCGGAAAGAGAAACGGTGGCCACCATGGCGTTGAAGCCCAAAGACTTGCCGAGATTGGCCACGCCCACAAAGTCCATGGCGACCACGGGGATCAGCGACATCCGGGCACCACCGAACATCCCCCAGGTGACGCTGAGCAGCAGCAAGGTCGGGAATGACGTGAAGAAGTGGATCAGGTGACACATGGTCCCAACGATACACTGGGGAGAGAGAAGACTAGCATTTACTTCCACTGGAGCAGAAAAATTGGTTTAGTTTTTAAAAAAGGTATCGGTATCACATTGTGCATGTCAGTGTATTACTACTATTACAAGAACAATAAGTAGGAATATCTGTTATTGGATTTTGAATTGGGAAACTGAGCACACATGCAGCTGTTCATAGTGAAATGATGTTGTATTTATCAACTTAACTATACAGTCCTGTATTCGACTTGAAGTCACGCCACAGACTCTGAAGACCTATTCTGATTGATAGTCTTCTTCTGACAAGCTTCATTAGACTACATGTATCTCGAAATTTTGCATTGAGGCAGTATGATTATGCATTTTTGTTTTGTTTTGGTTTTTTTCTGCTTCTTGTGGTGTTTTGTTTAAAGATTCGCGATTTCCGCATTTTTTAAAAATAATACAGTGGCCTATACAAATCTTGCCATACTGTCAGAGATTTAGCCTAAACTTGAATGTTCTACACTGCAGTTGACGTCACAGGCAGATGGTGCCGTGTCATTTCGCCAGTAAACCATCATCTCCAATGAAACAAGCTTTAGAAAGAGTAAGACAAGACTAGACATGCAATAAGAGGGGCCAAGAAACAGACAATGAATCACGTTAAGACAAAATGGATGAATATGACGAGGCTGATAAACAGACAGACAATGAATCCGAAGTGTAAGACAAGTTTGGACACGACGAATCTGACCAAGAGACAGACAAGAAATCAAGCCCAGACAAAGTGTAAGACGACACGGTCTAAAAGACAGACACTGAGACAACGCCTACCTGTGCAACTGATATGAAGACGGATGCAGTAAGTATTTTACAGTCAACAATGAATCCTTGCAGCAGCAAGCTCACCAGATTCACACCTAAAAAAAAAAACGATTAAATTAAAACAAAAGGACTGAGGCTCTACATACAGCTACGTTATGATGATTTAAGAAAAATTGGATACTTGAGCTTTACTTATCATAAACTTATTACTTTGTAGCATTATTGTAATCATAGTATATAAGTTAAGAATTTGTCATCAGACAGTTTAACATAGTAAAATTAAAGAATAGTAAAAATTGAGACTGAACTCAAATCATTATCTAACCATCATCAAAGAATGGAAATGAATTGTCATTGTAATTATATAGATATATGTATATCATTGCTCTTGTCATCCTCAACAACAACAAGATTTCACATCCCCGAAAATGGTCGTTAGACTACATTCTGGACTCTTGTACTACTTGTAGTACAGTGTTTGGAAAGACTTCTGAATGAGACTCACATCTTCTAACAGGAACGCATGCCTGTTAATACAATAATAAACCTCCTAACCCTACCCTTTGCCCCAACCCTAACACCCACTGAGACGGAAGCATCAGTGCAGGTGAGACCCTAACCCAAATGCCCATCGAAACAGGATCATCAGGTGTGAGCTCCATTTCGAATTCCTCCCGACTACTTCATGACACTCGTGACACCTACTCACCTCCACTCACTGTCAACAGCATTGCAGCAGAGGGCTTGTCCACGCCCCTCTCCACAGCTAGTGTGGGAATGTAGGAAGGAATATACTGTAACAACGCCCCCAGTGCTGTGGACGCCAACATAAGCCTCATCAACCAATCGCTGAGGAGTTCAGTGTCAAAGTAAGACCTTATTACATCTAGGCAACGCTCACACAAAGATTTGCGTGGCCAGCTGTCACTTTTGTCCGAAAGGTCCATGCACACTTCTATCTCTACATGTTTTGCATTCGCGATTGGATCTTTGTCATCTTCATGTGTTTTGTGCTTATTGTTAACTCGAAGATATCCATTGCATGTGTGCTGAGGCAACTGATGATTTTCTTTGGAGTCTATTTCCTCAGCATCCATCAACGAGCGGTGAGATGAGTTAATTGTGTATGTTGTCTCTGAATCTACATTATTCCTATTATTTGAGTCTTGCACCACACTGTTGATTTGACCAATTAACGAGTTCTTTTTCTGAAGATCGCTGAGTAACTGTTGCTCTTTGGCTGAAGCTTGTTTCATACCGTTTATTTGACCAATCTGTGAGTTTTTCCTTTGAAGGTCGTCGAACGACGTTCTCTGATTGGTTGGAGCTTGCATCTGATCAATGATCTGACCAATGAGCGGGTTCTTCCTCTGAATATCTTCGGGTGAGGGTTGTCCATTGGGAACAGTTTTGAGCATCGGACGAGTGGCTGCGTCGTTGTCATTACATGTTCGAAATACACTGTTGCAGTCTTTCCGTTGTTTCCAGAGATCATCTACCTCTTCGTTGTTGACAAGGGTATCCTTAATGGGCACTAAGGCATCATAAGCACTGCTGTCGTCATGAACTTCAATAATCTTCTCCTGTGACATTCCACGCCTGTATAGACTCACAGGTCTAAGGAGCATGCCTGCAGCTATGCTGTGCATCTCCATGGCAGATATCAACAGCAAAGTCCCCTGGAAGCCGTAGTTGTCCAAGAGTTCTCGCACCAACCGTGGTACCGCCAGTAAGGACACAGCCACGCCGGAGTTGGTGAGAACGGTGGCCAGCGAGCGTCGTTGATGGAAGTACTGCCCTATCAAACCGAGGGCTGGAATCCACATAGAGCCAATGCAGAATCCTGTGGATGGAGAGGTTGTCATATTAACCTCTTTCTTATGTTTTGTTTTTCAGGAACTCATTGGCTTGTATGTTGGAGTGGTTTGTTACGTAGGAAATAAGAATCGGTATCGTTAAAGCTATTTCTGGGATTAAAGACTTACTGTTTTCTCTCGTTAAATTTGAAGAAAGGGCTAAAAGAACAGTTGCAGTAGCATGCTTCTACCTGTGTCTGCGCACCTAAGCCTAATGTTTTACGGACCTCCCAGAATCTATATTCTTGAAGATGGAATTGAGATAAATGTTTTTATAGAAGATGACAATGCTATCTCTCTAGACTATCAGAAAATTTTGAAAAATATAGATTATTAACAGAGAAATAGCGCAGGTGTGCAGAGATTAGTCGTGCGCGGGCATAGGTCAAACGACTGTACCACAGATAGGCGAAGAGTGAATTTGACATATAAGCAAACTGGACTGGCCGACACTGTATAGCTGTGCGGTTGAGATGACAGTGTCCCTACAGCTTCAACCAGCTTTTGAGATGGAATCTTTCCTCATTTTCAAAGTTCTTAAATTTTAATGTCTTTAAGGCACCAGCAATCCTTCCTCCCCTTGGATTTAACTTCACCCTCTTTGTTCTGTATGCTCGTACCAGCACAGCCTGAATACACACCCCCTCCCCCCTCCTCTGCCCCAAATCAGGGCTACAGAAAAATCATTCAACCAGATGTACTTGGCCCTGTTTGCGAAGTCATCAAACACGTTCCCTTCCCTAGATTCAGCGCCACGTTGTTTTGGTTTGTTTTGGGGTTTTTTTCATACAGTAGCAATTTTAGTATTTGATTGCACTGCACCCATTATGACTGCACAAGAAGAAATTCCCTATTCTTATATCAAACTCTCTCAGTAGGCCGCATACATACGAAAAACAAAAACATATGGCGTCCCGAGTGTTACCGGAACATACCGAAGAAGTTCTCAGTTATTTTGGTAGTACGTACTAACACGCTATGTTCTGCTTTACCTTTAATCAAATGCAGAGCGTGGAAGAGGGCGACATGTGTGCTGAAGGCCAGGATCAGGGTAGTGAGACTGTTGATGATAGCTGCAGACACGATGACTACTCGATCACCAAGTCTCGGAGCGATGGCGTTAGTGGATACCACGGCTGAAAAGCATTAAGAATGACTGATGAGGATGACATATCAACTAACAAAGTAACAAGACCATACATTCGGTCTAATAAAATACCACAACATCATACCAATTGCGTAGAGTGTCTCGTCTTGTTACTTTATAATTAAAGGGTACGAGGCAACACATTAGTCCTTGGAAGTGAGCTGTTCAAATTTCGTTATAAGATGTAAGCCAGAACGCTTTGAATGAATGTAGAAAAAAAAACAACAGAAAGGACTTCCGAAAAGGGCGGGAGTGTGTTATTAAGTGGACTGCATTAAACCAGCATTCTGTTAAAGCAGTTTACATTGTGTGCTTGCTAGCACTGGCCGGCAAGGTGGTTGAGAGCTAGAGCACTCTCATCTTGGTGCGAAAGGTCTCGAATTCGAATGCTGTTAGCGGCATTTCTCTTCTCGGGTAATTTTCCCGGTTTGTTTACAGGGCACCCTCTCTTCGGCAGACCAACGAGGATCTGAGTCTCGACTCTAGCGTAGCCATTAGCAACGTGGCCGTGCGGTTTGTGAGCCGTACTCAGAAACTGAAGACTTTCAAGTCTAAAGTTTATGTGTTTGACTCGCGAGCTGGGCGGTTTACGTTGTAGTATCCTTGGGAAAGACACTTCGCTTCCATTTCCTCACTCGACTCAGGTGTAAATGAGTACCTGGCTTTAGAGCTGGGGGGACCAGGGCGCTGCACCGCTGGCGACCAGCAATGACTTTGTTATGCATTTCATTTGTAATATTATGTATTTACATGTATGAGGTGTATTGTTATATGTGTTTAAATTATGAATAAGATGTTTAACACTGTATGACATTGTAAAACAATTTCCCTACGGGTTAAATAAAGTCGTATTTATTTATTTTTATTTTATTACTGCCCTGCTATGGAATGTTAAACCTACTATGAATATGTCTTAAGCCATGACGCCTAGGTGTCCTCTTTATTTTTTTAATGTATTTATTTATTTGTTTAGTTATTTTTTTATGTCTGTGGCAGAAAAGTTTGCACCCACAAATGTTACTGTTGTGCTCCAAAGAGTTCCAAAGGGTTTCAAACAAATCGTTCGGTCGTGACATGACGACTCTGCATATGAAAGTTGCAACAAACAGAGGCGACTTCAGACCAATAAGCGCCGACAATCAGCCTTTAAAATTTGCCTAACAACTGAGAGTTTGGGTATTCGCGATTGGATTTCTTACCATCGTAAGATTTACATTAACTCTGCATGCTGAACACTAATACTAGGGTGCACTGAGCACCAGTGCACTAATGTAATTCTTACCATGTAATGCTTCGTTAGTGCGCAAGCTCTCAAATGTCTCAGTGACATCAGGAAATGATCCATCCACTAACTCCTAACGTCCTAATGGTTAAGTGTGTGTGCGAGGGGGTGGGGGGGGATGGCCTCAAGAGGTAGCTTCGGGCCTCAACAAATATTATGATATGCCATAAACAACAAGTTAATCAAAGATAAGACCTAAGACTGTAAACCGCTCATGGAAAACGGGGCCACAGTTTGACGCCAGATTTTGACATGAGCCTGTGTTCCTAACCTCAATATTAAAAAATAAAATAAAAATATCTGCTATTTTCCAGGTCGCATATTTCACACACCAGTGAATGTAGGTAAGACCAAGCCTGCTTACAGGACATACGACCACAGGAACTAGCTTATATAATATGATGAAGGCACGTACGCACCGCAGCTGCAAGGAAGGCAATTTAGCTAACTAAGTTGAATTAGACTGCCTTAGACCATGTTTTTGTGAAAGGATAAAAGGGGTGCTTCCAGTTTATCCGATACGACCCGCACACATCACATTAGTCAGTACGTATGAACCAAATGCTCGCGGACGAAGGACGACAGATCAGCGATATGTAGACCCAAAAAAAAACTCGTGTTAACTGATGACTGTTACATACTTGTCGTGCCGTGGTGGATTTGGTCAAATCACGTCGGTGAGAAAGAGCCGACATAAAGGGTCGGGGTGAAAAGTATAGGAAGGAAAGGAGGGATGGAGGATTAACGATGGACGGATGGATGGATGGATGGATGGATGGACGGACGGATGGACGAAGAGACAGACAGACGCATACTCATATCCGTGACTAAAAATCACGCAGTATGTAATATATGGACGGATGGACAGACAAATGGATAGATACTCACAACCCACGCTGAAAGTGACGGAGTATATAGTGAAGACGCTGGAAGCGGTGGTGTAGGACACATCAAACCGTTCCTTGATGTCCACAAACATCACGGCCAGGACATGGTCGTACATCGCCATGATGAAAGTGATCTGGAAACATGCTGGGGAAAATCAGTCGATTAAGCATATTAGAATCGGATGG
>JAWQUT010000745.1:36529-49167 GCA_033807755.1 Ellobium chinense
TGCCTCCCCCCCCTCCTTCAACCGCTTCATTAATTACACAGCTTTACAAGGGTACAGACTACTCTGTCCTCTCCGTTGGAATCCTGGGGGCTACAGACTCATAACTCATAACAGACAGCTTTAAATTTTCAAGTTCGGATTTCACACAAGCTGTTTCGGCAAAGGTGGGCATGCGCTTGCAGCATTTCCTGGTGCTACAATCTGCTAGTTGTGAAGTTAACGAATGACCAGCGGCTGTAGTGCATAATTCTTGCGGTTTTTAACGATTGCTGTAACCATGGAAACTCTCAAAACATTAGGCGTGTTCACCATAGTTAATGGAATACGTAAATTCACGCAAGAACTATACATACGGCCACTGATCTGTCTGCTAAGGTAATAAAAAAAGTGTGAAGTCATGTAAGCTAGTATTGTCCATATTATATGGTAAAGCTCATAGGAGGTTGCGGGTTCCCGAGGCAGGGAAAAAACAAACAGAGGGACAATTGGAAGTCATGACCCAAATATGGCCCAGCCTCTTTAGAGCGTTAGGAAACCAAAAGGTAAAAACACTTTGCTATAGGGGGATATCTTTCCATTAAGACCTTCTGTTGCCTCGCTCTTCGAGTACGAGAGTTTCCTGTCATCTTTATATCTTAAAATTAATCTAAAATCTGAAGTCTGTTCACTGACCTTAGTGTGGCCTGCCACGTGTGCGAACTACTATCTTCACTGCTTGTAAAACTTTTACCCCTTTTCCCATTCACCGCCTATAAAATTGGCCCCGAAATTGAATGATAACCTAATATCTTTGTATCAGCTCATCGGATGTTGTAAACTACCGAAGATGTCTTTATCATTGCGGAAGTTTCTGTCAGAGGCCTTTAAAGAGAACAAATTTAATACCTTAACAAAGCAAATAATAAAATGGGGCTCAAAACTCGCACCTTCGGCGTGAACAAAGAGACAGCACCCTCGTAAAACCTCGAAAGGGGATACAGAGGACAGATCTGATGTCACTGGCCTATGCGAGTATGAATGTTATCATGACACGTCAGAAGAACGGAGTGACAGATTAGCTGAGACGTGACGCAGGTTAACTGCTAAAGGCGTCGGCCCCATTATAATATTCATGAAACTTTATTTAACTGATAAAAAAAAAAAAAACAGTCCTTATTATAATGAAATTTTCAAATCTTAAATTTCACAAATGTTGCGTCAGCAAAGCCGGTTCTTCCTTTTTTTTTTTGTCTCAAGTATTTAGGTAGAAGTCATTTTGTTTGCAAGTGTCAGCTGGCGTATTATTTTGCGTTGATTAACTGTCATGTTTTTCCTGTGTTTTGTTTCCTTTTAAGGAGGGGGGCGCCACCTGAGGGCCTTTTTCTAAATGCTTGGTGCCACATGATTTTAACCTTGATTTTTGGACTCAGCAGGTTCAAATTAGTGGAAAACAGTCAAATTTTTTTTACATTTTATTATGGTTGCTATGGAAACGGCCGCCATCTTGAATTTTCTACNCTCCCGAACTCTTTCTGGATAATTGTGTAACTAGTGCGATCAGCGCGTTCTACAATAAAATTGCAAGCATTTGTCAGGCTTCACGATTTGACAGGAGGAGTGGCCTCTCTTGACTCTTGAGATACATTCTTAGGTCATACTAGAGTCATATCCATCAAAACATACTCGCAAACCAGGTCAAAGCTGGCAAAGTAAGTCAAAATCGGCAAACTAGGTCAAAGAGTGTAGATCTGCTCTGTTTTTATTATCTGAACTTGGTCTTTTGTTCAGTGCCCTATAATGCTGCTTACCGTGTCCTTGTTGGACATGTTTCACACATTTGGAAAAGTCGATATCAGTTTGTTGAGAATTTTTTATAGCATTGGTTGTTGTGTACCAGCTCATGAAGATGAAATGAAAACAGCGCTTTTACTGGCCTCATAGGGAAACTGGTTTACAGTGCAATACAATTTCATACATTTCAGTCATAATATAAGTACACAGAATAGTACTATCATATATATAAATACATAATATTGCAAATGAAATACATAAAAACCCATTGCTAGTCGCCTGCAGTGCAGTGTCCGATCCTTCTAGCTTTAAAATCAGATACTCATTTACAACTGAGTCGAGTGGGGAAAGGGGAGTGAAGTGTCTTTCCTAGGGTCACCATACAGTAAACCATCAGGCCCGCGAGTCGAACACACAAACCTTAGACCTGGCCGTCTTTGTCTCTGAATACGACTCACAAACCACACGGCCACGCTGCCTCGTTTGTTGAGATTTTCTTTTTGCCATTTAGGCTGACGTGTACGAGTTAATGAATATAAGGATAAACAACAGATCTTCACAAACTCGAATTTCTGGGGGACCAAACTGAATAGTCGAGATCGCCAGACATTGCAGGTCGGGAGATAAATAAATAAAGAGCTTCTGCATTGACAACAGGATCAGATTACAACCGTTACTGCATCGGTGCTGAATGCACCCTTCGTTAGGTTCAACATGCAGAGTTATTTGGGAACTTGCACATCAACGATAGGATCGCTTACCATTGTAAGAACTACATTGACGCTGCACGTTAAACGCTGCTAAAGATGCAACCAGTACCAATACATTAATGTAATTCTTATTATGATAAAAGATCTCATCGTTAATGCGCAAGCTTTCAACCGCAGTTCTTACGACGGAGAGAAATCCCATCGTTAATGCGCAAGCTCTCAAATAATATAGAAGCAAGAGCTCTGGATTGAAGCTTTGCATGGAGATTGTTAAAATTCGTGATCATTCTGTTCTATTATAGATCTAACATTTAAGATTACGTGGAAAGGTTATAAACCTCTTCTAGATAACATAGAGATTTGAGTCCTGTTATGACATGTCTTCCTGTTTTTTTTTTGGTTCCCTTCAAGTCTTATTGTTGTGGAATTGAACTTTGCGCGTCATCGCAGCATAAACTGTGAAACACTCTGACGTATTATCACACGAAGATAACATTACCGATAGGGTGGTGAAATGTACATGTACATATATGTCCATTTTAAAACACGAGTTACTCGTTTATTATTAATACGGACAGATCTGGTATGGGTTTCTGCCCTATATACATGTCAAATTAATAGAGGCGAATGAAAAGCTGAAGAAAAAAGGTTTAATAAAGGCATAGATCTATTTGGTTCAAATTAATTACTATGGCACCCCGAGCAGGGGCAATGACAATCTCTTTTAAGCCTTAAGTTATCGCCCATATGAGTGAAAATTCCACAACGTCATTCCGATTTGGCACAAGTCTCATATTTCTTAGATATGTTGTTATTCACATGACACAGAAATGCACATTAATCTTCCAGTCCAAACGGAAATGAATGTGTGCTACACACTAAGTTNCTCGCAAACCAGGTCAAAGCTGGCAAAGTAGGTCAAAGCTGGCAAAATAGGTCAAAGAGGGTTGATCTGCTCTGTTTTTATTCTCTGAACTTGGTCTTCTGATCAATGCCCTCTAAGGCTGCTTACCGTGTCCTTGTTAGACATGTTTCACACATTTGGAAAAGTCGATATCAGTTTGTTGAGGATTTTTTTATGGCATTGGTTGTTGTGTACCAGCTCATGAAGATGAAATGAAAACAGCGCTTTTACTGGCCTCATAGGGAAACTGGTTTACAGTGCAATACAATTTCATACATTTCAGTCATAACATAAGTACATAGAACAGTACTATCAAATATATAAATATTGCAAATAAAATACATAAAAAGCCATTGTTAGTAGCCTGCAGTGCAGTTTCTGATCCTTCTAGCTCTAAAATTAGATACTCATTTACAACTGAGTCGAGTGGGGAAAGGGGAGTGAGGTGTCTTTCCTAAGGTCACCATACCGTAAACCATCAGGCCCGCGAGTCAAACACACAAACCTTAGAACTGACCATCCTTGTCTCTGAATACGACTCACAAACCACACGGCCAAGCTGCCTCGTTTGTTGAGTTTTTTTTTTTTTTGCCATTTAGGCTGATGTGTACGAGTTAATGAATATAAGGATAAACAACAGAACCTCACAAACTCGAATTTCTGGGGGACCAAACTGAATAGTCGAGATCGCCAGACATTCCAGGTCGGGAGATAAATAAATAGAGAGCTTCTGCATTAACAATAGGATCAGATTACAACCGTTACTGCATCGGTGTTGAATGCACCCTCCGTTAGGTTCAACATGCCGAGTTATTTGGGAACTTGCACATCAACGACAGGGTCGCTTACCATTGTAAGAACTACAGTAAGAACTACACTGACGCTGCACGTTAAACGCTGCTAAAGATGCAGCCAGTACCGATACATTAATGTAATTCTTATTATGATAAGAGATCTCATCGTTAATGCGCAAGCTTTCAAACGCAATTCTTATGATGGAGAGAAATCCCATCGTTAAATGCGCAAGCTCTCAAATATAGAAGTAAGAGCTCTGGATTGAAGCTTTGCATGGAGATCGTTGGGATTCGTGATCATTCTGTTCTATTATAGATCTAACAATTAAGATTACGGTACATGGAAAGGTTATAAACCTCTTCTAGATAACATAGAGATTTGAGTCCTGTTATGACGTGTCTTCCTTTTTTTTTTCCTTCAAGTCTTATTGTTGTGGAATTGAACTTTGCACGTCATCGCAGTATAAACTGTGAAACACTCTGACGTATTATCACACGAAGATAACTCCCGGGTACCATTACCGATAGGGTGGTGAAATGTACATGTACATATATGTCCATTTTAAAACACGAGTTACTCGTTTATTATTAATAAGGATAGATCTGGTATGGGTTTCTGCCCTATATACATGTCAAATTAATAGAGGCGAATGAAAAGCTGAAAAAAAAAGGTTTAATAAAGGCATAGATCTATTTGGTTCAAATTAATTACTATGGCACCCCAAGCAGGGGCAATGACAATCTCTTTTAAGCCTTATGTTGTCGCCCGTGTGAGTGAAAATTCCACAACGTCATTCCGATTTGGCTCAAGCCTCATATTTATTAGATATGTTGTTATTCACATGACACAGAAATGCACATTAATCTTCCAGTCCAAACGGAAATGAATGTGTGCTACACACTAAGTTCGTCTAATCCAGACTGGCCTATCATAACACGTGGTAGTACTAGATCTAGATCAGAGGCATCCATGCTTGTTCAGAAGCCCATGGTTAAGGCTGTCTCGCCCCTGCAATCCCTCATCCAATATTTTTAGCAACAAAAACCATGTGAATCTGCCATTGCGAGACAAGAAATATGAAGGGGGATTTGGGTGAAAGGAAGTTTCACTGTTTTATATCATTATCAGCTGTGACCCCCTTTTCCACAAAAGTGTACACAATTATTAGAGACCAGCCATATAAACATCTCCTAGTGTATGCCTAAGACGTGACGTGAACTGATATGTATTGTAAATTATTAGGATGCCTGAAAGCGTGTACGGACGAATAGTTTGTAAAGAGAAAGGGATAGAAAGAAAGAGCGTTTGGTAATTTGGTAGCTGTATGAGAATGGAAGTTTATGACAGTTGAGTCATGAACGGGAATGAAAAGATATACAATGGAAAGACTGATGTGCGACAGATAACAGAAGAAACGAGGGTGTAAATGGATGATTTGTTAATACTACTGAAATGTATGTTATGTTAAGTATTGGCATATGACTAGCGCCTACAGTAAACTAAACTGAAAACTGAAGTTACTGGTGCACAGAAGCACAGACCTAATGTACAGCGTACTCACACGTAGAAGTTACTATTTTCTATGGTTGTCCAGTAAAAGCAGCCAGCAACACGTGAAGGTTTAGAACAGTAAAATGTGCAATGCATCGATATTTAGGTCTATATTAAGCCCACAACATTCACTGATGCGGAACAGTGTTGAGTCGCATGCGTCTCGGTAAACTTTACTTTTAGCGGAGATGACATAGGCAGGAGTCCCTAACCACAACACTAATCATAACGCCCATAGAGAAACGGTCCTTAACCCTAATATGCCCATCGAGAAAGGGTCCCTAATGTCAATGTCAATCGAGATGGTGTCCCTAACCCAAACGATGATAAAAGCAATCGCCGCTAAAAGTAAGGTGGTCCCATATTGTGAGGTAATGTAATAGACAAACTATTGTATAGCTGTAGAATATTCAGGATGCAAAACTAAGCTGACGGTTTCCATGACAACGTGTGTAATGAGATCATGTGATACGAAGAAGCTTTAAGATTACAAGATGGACCGGCTAAGTTTATCAATTCGTATACATACGTTCTCACAGTTGCTATCAACTCCAAGCAGCAACAAAAGAAAAAAATTGAACTGAATAGTTCCCTTGATTGATTTTAATAATCCTAATTATCTCTATAAACACGCCTAGATCTAGTCTATTTATGCCAGAGTAGTGCGAAAAGAAAACAAACAACCCTGATCAAACAAAAATATGAAATCAGGGTTTCAATGAACAAAACATAGATTTTCACCATCCTAAAGCTTGTAATATGAAGACAGCCCAAGCAAGAAATCCACCTTAAGCTCTTCTTGCTGTCACAAAATATAAATTCTTTTATCCTTGAAATAAATCTAAGATTTTCATATCCTTAAAGCTTGCGATGAGAAAACAGTGTCTTTACGACATGCACTAAATCACGGAACAAATAGCAGGGGAAAAAAATAAATCTCATCGTACTAGTCTATACCTAGCGCACACACTATAGCACTAGCAGCTGCTGCTGTCACCCTCCGACCTGCTTCACATCGCCGGAAAACACACACACACACTTCATGTTTTGTAAGCCATCAGCCAGTTACGAACGCCCAGCACAAAATTGTAAAAATGTGTGCAGCGAGGTTACATTAAAGCTTGTCGTTGGAAAAAGAAGCCAAGTTCGCTCGTCGGTCACTATCGATCCCTATTGCACTGACGTGACCGACCGATTGGGGTCTTTTTAAAGAGGAAGAAAGTGGGTCAGAGTGGAACTGTATGATAGAGACGGGCAAGATGGTTTCTGGAAAATCGGTAATTTCGATATTATATTCAAGATTTTACGATGTCAGTATTAAGTGTCGTGCTTTGGGTTTTCAACATACTCTCAAGCCTTGGCCTCTAGGGTTGTTGTTCAACATATTCTCAAGCTTTGATCTCTAGGTCTGGCTCTTCAATATATTATCAAACCTTGATCCATAAGTCTAGCTCTTCAATATATTATCAAGCCTTGGTCTATAAGTCGAGCTCTTCAACATATTCTCAGGCCTTGATCTATAAGTCTAGCTCTTCAGTATATTATCAAGCCTTGGTCTATAAGTCTGACTCCTCAACATATTCTACCACCTTGGTCTCTAGATTTGATTTTTCAACATATGTATTCTCAAGTCTTGATCTAACCCGATTGTTGGCTTGCAAAAAAAAGTTTTCGATCCTTTCGATTTGGGCTCCAAAACAGGTTGGACATTATCTAACACAAAATATACACAGTAATAGTGAGTTTAAAGGATGTAAGAACACCTTTACATAGACCACGGTCAAACTTATCCTCCTCTATTCTCAACAAAGAACATATCGTTAATACCGAACCGAGCTGCTAGGACCTATTTTTAAACCTGTTCGAAAATGTTACTTCGAGAGAAGTCTGGCTTTCAATACCAGGTTGCCTTTTTTTTTTTTCAGAAATTTACGGCACGATTATTTAACCTGCCTTGCACAAAATAGATCTATCAGAATCGAAACAGAATCGATATTTTCGATGTTTGTAGCACGAAAGCTAAATATCGCAATACTCGAAAACAGGTGTCAGCCCAGGCGGTTCGCCATTACTGTATAGTGTGTTAACGGGTTAGACATTCTTGCATGATACGCTACTGCTAAATGAGCATCACTTTCTCTCAGCGGTAAACCGGCTGTGGCCTAGAATCTACGTGTAGACTACATTGCGCGAATGCATATAGGAGAAGGCTGTTTGTGAATTATATAAATTCTTTTCGGACGAGCGACCCAGAACACGGAAAACTAGGCTACCTAAGCGTTTGCTTTTTATCACAATTTGTTCTGTTTTAGTGGGGTATTTTTGTCTCTAGTGTTAAATGAGTATTAGCTTACTACTGGCTACACCGTGGCTGACGTAACGCTTATATCATGTTTACAGAAGGAGAATCAGTTTGCTTGTGAACATAAGTAGCTCAACTTTAATTATGAAATTTTAAGACTGGGGCAACACAGACCACAGAAAAGGTCGATCTTTCTTGCGGTGTTGTTGTGTTTGTTTGTTTTAATCTAAACGGGTGTGCATGTGCTTCTTCTTCTTCTCTCTCTCTCTCTTTCTCTCTCTCTCTCTCTCTCTCTCTCTCCCCCCTCTCTCTCTTTCTCTCACCAGTCACGTTTCTTATTGATATTCCTCTTCTAAAATTAAAAAGTTATAATTTAAGACCTTCACCTATTGCTCGCTATACCATGGCCTACATAAAATGTGTGGCTAATACATAAAAAAAAGATGAAGGTTGCTTTTGTCCTAGATAATGGAAAATGTTTTGCTCAAGTAATTGTATACTGTTCTAAAACAATCATTTTGTTTTACTCATGAACAGCATAGAATGTGGCAAAACATTTTTGCAGTTTTGCTTTTCATTTGGCCTCAGTTTTAATTTTTTTTTCCAATTTTCCCCTCCTGTATCGTATCCTATTCATTATTATTCCAAATGCAAGAAAACATTACTGCTAGCTCAACCATTCTGCAACACCCAAGAAGCCAAATATAAGAGAAGAAAGTTGGCTGTAAAAAAAAAAAAAATATGATCAATGAATTCTTAAGACATTAGCAACACAGAATAAATTGATAGGCTACACTTTATGGCAGTTTTGCTTTTCATAATGACCTTAAGTTTATCTTCTTTTTTTCTTCTTTTTCTTCGCTCTCTCCAGCGTCCTCGGCTATTCATCCTCTTCTTCCTGGACGAGATCTAGATTCTGGTATTCAATACTGATCGTTGTGCTATGGCCTACATAAGGCGGATACACGGCAGAAGGAAAAGAACGGAGCTTGTGGCCAGGGGCGGATTTAAGGATCTGCGGGGTGGGGCCCTGGGCACGAGAAATATGCGGTGATCAGATCGTTACAGTTCATAGGAATGTTAAGATAACACGTCGATTCTGAAAGATACAAAACGTGAAAATACTCCACATTATCTATCTATCTATCTATCTATCTATCTATCTATCTATCTATCCATCTATCTATCTATCTATCTATCTATCTATTTATCTATCTATCTATCTATCTATCTATAAGAAAAGGTACAACCGCATTAACAGGTTAATCTTGAGTTTATTGTCTCAAATTTTCGCCCGTGGGGGCTTCATCAGGATATCTATCTATCTATCTATCTATCTATCTATCTATCTATCTATCTATCTATCTATCTAACTGTCTGAGTGCCTAGCTGGCTGGTTGGCTGTTTTGTATTCTTTCCTTCCTCTCTCTTTCTCTCTCTCTCTCTCTCTCTCTCTCTCTCNTCTCTCTCTCTCTCTCTCTCTCTCTCTCTCTCTCTCTCTCGCTCTCTCTCTCTCTTTCTCAGCCCGCCTTCTTCTCCTCCCCTTTTCTCTTTCCATTCAAATTTTTCTCGTTTCTTAGCACGGAGGGCCCTACAAGCGCGAGACCGCTGGGCATGTGCACACCGTCTCAATACCTAAAGATCCGCCTCTGCTTGTGAATATAATATTAACGCCGTTCCTACTCTGAAACATATGCAGTAAAGAAAACTATTATTATGCCAAACATTTTTGCTTTTCATTGAACTACATACGAGGTGAACTTCACGTGTTCTCTTTCACTCTTCTCTTTCTTCGGTGTCGTGTGTCGTCTTTGAATTCTTAAGTACCAAATGGAGATGGAGAACTATGACCTACATAACGCGAAAACACAGAAAGCAAAAGTGCCTTGGATGGATGTCTATGAATTTTGTAATCTCGAAAAAAGGAAAAACGGGACACTGCATTAAATTTTACAAATCTTAAATGTGATCTTAAATTGTTTTTATTTCTCTATTCTAAGTCGTTTTCATGTATTATTCATCTTTTTCTGTTCTGTTTTTTTTTCATTGCTTTTCTTTCATTTGATCTCTGTGTGCTCGTGGAATACTTTAACATACCTTGACAGTTTTAAAATCACGGCCCTGAAGAAGCCCTTTTGGTAGAAAGCTTGGGGCTTGTAGTATAAGATTTTTGGTATATATTTAATTAAACTGTTTTACTGATTTCTATGACGGGATTTGTTTCCTCTATTTACACACTGATTTTTATCCGTCCGCAGTCTCCACACTTTTTTTGCATTTAAAATCACGGTAAAGTAGGCTTGATGGTTGTTGTTCCGAGCAAAACTGATAGAAAATTCTGCCTAAGAATTAAGTTCTAAAATTGATAAGGTGCAAAATAGATCTAGATGTAATTGAGCTGAAGTGCCAAAAAATAAAAAAAAGGAACACAAATAAACAAACAAATCTCTCTGCAACATGGTGTACTATTCATTTTCACCTCCTTTCTTCTTTCACTCCTGTCTTTTTCATTTGACCTTAACTTGCTCTCTCTCCTACGTCGCGCATCTTGTCCGTGGTCCTGTCTTTCGTTCTATTTGTTTTCGACCTTCTGTTTGGCATTACTGTTGTCTCCCCCCCCCCCCCCCCCCCCCCCCCCCNCGCCCCCGCGGAATCTTATTTTTATGAAAAGTCGGTTAATTGCTTTCTGCGAGGATGTAATATTCACGAGCCAGGCATGACGGTTTTTTATGACATTTATGATCGCAGAAGTCGAGCGTAATCTGAGGTGATGTTACATGACTCCACAAAATGACAACCCGATTTCGTGTTATAGAATAACAACATACTTTAGCCGGCAATGTTCAAATGATGAGGAACAGTTAAGTAGCTAGAAATAACATGCATATATAACAGACATAACATACACACACACACACAGATATACACTCACAACGAACACGCGCGCGCACGCACACACACACACACACACACACACACACACACACACACACACACACACACACACACACACACACNACACACACACACACACACACACATATATATGTTATATTCACATACACAGACTCTCACACCCCCACTCACAGACACACACAAACACACACACACATACAAATACACTTACACATATACACTACACACACACAGACACACACACACATACGAGGTACACTCTCACTCTCTCTCTCTCTCTCTCTCTCTCTCTCTCTCTCTCTCTCTCTCACACACACNACACACACACACACACACACACACACACACACACACACACACACACAAACACATACATACACACCTAATGAACTCATAAAAATCCACACACGGGTACTCATCCCACAACCTAATATCCACTTACGACTCACATTCTCAGTCTCCTATGCAAGCCCTACTAAGAGACGCTACTCTTTCCCTGAGGTTGTGTTGCATCTATATAATGGTGCGCAACTTATCACTATTTGTAAAGGTGCAACGGAGTTTCTATGCAGAATTGGGCACCAAAGTGCTGAATGGTGCATTTTTCTCCCATACGGGTATTTGTGCTTGGGACAAATATCGTATTGCAATAGCATCAATAATTATTGTTTGACATCAGACTTTACCCATGTCTCTCAGATACCTTCATGCATGATTCTATGTGGGTTTTTCTGGAATTTCTGTATAGACATAAAAGGTACTTTATGTCCTCTTGCTTCCGACATAAATACATTTATGTTCAAAACATAACAAACTCCATCATTGGTGATGTGGTTAACTATGGCCATGGCCACTTCTGAGAAGTGATGGCCACTTCTGAGAAGTGACGGTTTTATGAAAATATCAGTCTAACATCAACGTTCTTGTCAGTGCTGTGTATCTCTGCATCAAGACAAAAAAAAATCTAGAAAACCTTTGTAGGATCATTCATAAAGATATATATATAAATAGACATAAGTGAAATCTGGTGTGAAATGAGTGGTGCTATTGCAAATGACAGTTGTCCAAAAATGATCACGCTTAAGGATGCCAAATGCACCAGTCAGCACTTTGGTGTGCAGTTTCACTCAGAATAGCCAATGTACATTAAGGTGATATGTTGCACACCATGTCATCAGCACGAAGTTCTCTCAGAAAGATTGGTGTCCTTCCTTTACCAGAATAGAGAAAAACTATCGAATTTCACAATTACTAGATAGCTTGCTGAAGTATTCGTTAGCTTTCTTAACCCACCCATTTTCTATCATGTTTCCTTTCAGATTGATTGGTGCATCTTTCATATCATGTTCTCTCACCTTCTTCTCTCCTTCCCCATATTGTAAACACACCCTCATGTCATGACTGGTTCATATTGACTGGGGCCTACTTCGCCTTTGCCCACTCATGCCAGCAAAGAATACGCCCATTAAAACATAGTCCCAGGCAAGATAAAGTTAAAAGACGACCATTTTCCATCATCCCAGAATATTCCCTCTCCCCTACCACCATACCCCCACCTCCACACTCCCACCCCCACCCCCTCTACTCGCACACATGGGCATGTAAAAGGATGGAGAGAGGAGAATTACAATAAATCCTCCCCTCCTCCCCCCCCAACTTGTAAAATAAAGTTAAAAAACAACCCTTTTCC
>JAWQUT010000745.1:73480-109516 GCA_033807755.1 Ellobium chinense
CTCTCTCTCTCTCTCTCTCTCTCTCTCTCTCTCTCTCTCTCTCTCTCTCTCTCTCTCTGCTGTCCTTCTCCATCGCTACAACTAAGTTTCCCACCCTGATACACCATTGTAACTGACCCTTATCTGAGACTTAAGAAATGCAGCAGTATAACTTACCTTTAAGCATTTGTGTCCAGAATGTAGTCCATTAGATCAGGGGTGTTCAAATGCTGACCCGCAATGCGTGTAAATTAAGACCTCCCCGAATTTCTTAGAGCCGACAAGAGTTATTTATTTTATACAGTGGCATGCATTCATTGTAATAAAACACCCCCCTACTGTATGTTTTAGAATGGCCCCTACAAGATTACAAAAATACACAAACTGGCCCCTTTTCTTAACACGATGGGCGCCCATGCCTTAGATTATAAGACTTAAATGTAAGTTGTCTACTCATAAATAAAAATCATGATGAACTGAACCTTTTATTCCCGTATAAATTACCATCAAACATTAATGTCCAGAAATTGGTACGCTAGAAAATCACCTAAGGCTATGAACAGAATCTTTTATATCCGAATTATAATTATTACCTTTCAGCACTAGTGTCCAGAATTTGGTACGTTAGAATACAGTCTAAGACTCGTATCTAAATAGTCTACTCACCAGTAGATTTGCCTTGATCAAATGAGTATAATAATTATCGGTCATGAAAATTGATGTGCTCATGTCCTGTGCAGTGAAGATTATAGACTATCTAATATTCACCAAAGATATGCTCAAACACAAACGCCTATCATCTATCTTTTAGCTATCATCATATTATCACAGCCCTCAAGATTCCACACTTCTTAACGTCCACTAATATTAAGGCATTATCGGATTTTGCTGGATACATATATATAAAAGTACATTTTCTGAAAGAAGACTGACCCAGTTCTGTGTTGATTATTTTGAGCCAAGCAGGTAAAGATATAAGTGTCGAAAACCACAGTCAAGGGGAACGACCACGATGAACCTAGAGCGCTCTCTGGTGTAATCTAGCAGGTCAGACAGTGTGGGTTTAGGTGGGTCACACACTGTAAACAACGTTATAGATTATTTTGTGTATCCTGCTTTGATTTAAATAGCATGCTAGGACCAGTGTTTGCGCACCTAAGTTTAAGCTAATGCACGTTTCTCAGAATTTATAGTTCAAAGATGGAGTCAATATGCTTGGATTGAAGATGAAGATGTTTTTCTTTCTAGAACAGCTATAAAAAATATCAATTATGAGCGGAATGTTTCATAAGAAAGTTAACACACATCTTCCACAATATTTTGATTCGTAATTTATATCCAGCCTTGCGTTATGCAGGATACAATATAATGATATGTGAGAACAAGATGTGCGGATGCACGCATTGCTATTTAGGTATAGTAGGCCTATTTTGTGACTTAACATGACTTTTATGCATGAAATGCTTAGGGGAAAGACTGTTGTGTAGGTAAAAATGAAGGTGTACTGTACATCTTTGTTTATGCGAAGCACCTAGGGCTCACGCAGTGGAGAGTGGACGGTATGTTAATGCAATTTATTATTAGTGGTAATAGTAGCTGTAATGGTAATAATTGTAGATGTAGCAGAAGTAGTAGTAGTAGTAATAGTAGTAGCAGCAGCAACAGCATTAGCAGTGGTAGTAGTAGCAGTAATAGTAGCAGTAGTGGTGGTAGTAGTAATAGTAGTAGTAGTGGTGGTAGTAGTAGTAGTAGTAGTAGTAGTAGTAACAGCAACAGTAGTAGTAGTAGTAGCAGCAGCAGCAGTAGTAGTAGTAGCAGTAGTAGTAGTAGTAGTACATTAGTAGTAGTAATAGGGGTAGGAGCAGTAGTAGTAGCAGTTCCGGAGAAATTGTGCAGATCCTCAGATATCCATCGTGCGCAGACACAGAATCGCTGAGTGTACAATTTTTTTTTACTGAATCTGAAGTAATGGGATTCATTTGCCTTACACGTTTGGCTATGCGTGCAGAATTGCAATCGTTACTGAGAAGGTTTAGATCTCCCACAAAACTTTTATTGCCCTCGTATTAGGTAAAAAAAAAAATCAGTGAAAACCTAATGACATCAGTGGGTGCTATGAATTAATATAGGAGTGTTGATATTACAGCTTGCTGTTATCGTTGTTTGGTTTTGTTGTTGTTGTTGTTGTTGTTGTTGTTGTTGTTGTTGTTGTTGTTGTTGATGTTGTTGATGATGAGATGATGATGATGATGATGATGGTGGTGATGGTGGTGATAGTGATTTTCTGTTGTTGTTGTTGTTGTTGTTGTTGTTCTTCTTCTTCTTCTTCTTCTTCTTCTTCTTCTTCTTCTTCTTCTTCTTCTTCTTCTTGTTTTGATAACGTAATTTATTGGCTCTTGGGCTTATAGAGGTAAATTACTTTGATAGAAATTTGGAACTTTAAACTGTCAATACACTAGGCATCACATATCATCATGCAAATGACCAAAGCAAAATCTCCACGGTCATGACTCCTGGAATGCATTTGAAGAACAATTTATATCACGTTCACTTGGCCCCTTATCCTTGCTCCGACGTAGCCTTTTAATCACCACATGCAAAGAGATCTGCACTGTTATGCTCATTTCAGACTATTTCAACAAACATTTACACCTTTCGATTGGCGATTTGCATAAAGATTTACACATTGTGTATTTATATCTATATATATTTTAATGTGCTACACATGGTTCACAGATGAAGTCCAACACATCAGTGTTCTGACTTAGCAATTTAATCACCACATACATTGAGATTAACAATACCACCCTTACCATTTCACAAAGTTTGAAAAAAAAAAAAATTCCACTTTTCTACTGCCGGTTCCCGTGAAGACTTACCCATTGTGTTTCGTTACTGTTTTAACATGCCACCAGTGATCCTTGAATGAAGCCGAACACGAGAGATGGGAACAAAGTCTTAACAATCGTCGATGTCGATGTCACAGTTCTGTAGTGAAATCCAATTCACTCCTACGAGAACTATTTATTAACAGCTGACGGACAAAATACACACACATTCTATAACACTGTATTTTTCTTGTTCTTAATTATCAAATCCAACAATGCAATGACGAAAGAAACCTTATTTCCCTACCAATTAAAAAGATAGAGATGTCAAATGACGCACTACCCGTGAAACACCCAACGTCAGATTGATGTCACCTGTGATGTTAGTTTGCAGTTGTCTCACCGTGTTATCAGTCTATCACGATAGCAGTTTCTTTACCCCCAGCGACCCTCACTGACCTTGGAAGAATGCAGAAGAGTACATCAACATATCTCCCCCTTCCCCCTTTCCCTCAAAAAAAAAAAGTGTTACCGTCCCCATTCAGCCACTTGACCCATCAAATCCTTATTTTAATGGGTTTATGGTTCCGAGTGTTTTCATGTCCCACAGTAAACTCTGACTGTAAGAGATTTTGTTAGAGACTTATAGCGTGTCAAAAGATCATTTCGTGTGGTTTTAGTGAGTTCTCTTTGTGTTTTTGAACTCCATAAATGTGATAGGACTTTTCCGAACTAACTTTTGCACGATTTCTCATTCGTATCTTTAGATCAGAGGTTACCAGTCTGGTATGCCTACCCTCTTCCCCCCTCCCCCTCCCCCGGAATACGTCAAGCAAACTGTAGGCGAAATGCAAAAGCCACAAAACGATGTAAACAAACAAGCAAAAATAATAATTACTTACTAATGGAGTCTGTTAAGCAACTGAGAGCCTGCGCATTAACGACGGAATATCTTACTATAAGAATTCCATTACCTCTGCATGATGAACGTCACTAAAGGTACATTCAGCACCGATGCACTAAGGTAATTCTTATGATGGTAGAAGATCCCATCGTTAATACGCAAATTCATAATTTAGTAAGTGTCCCAGCCTTAATAAGGAAATCATGGACGTCACGTGACCAACGCACTGATTTTGACTGCTGTGTGTCAGCACTTGATCCAAACCAGGAAATCATGCATGGACTCCTTTGTTCTTATTTTACCTCTCAAGGGCCAGGTAAGTGATATTAAGACAGGGTACACAGACCAACAACGTCTGAGAACACCCGGTTATATTATAGTGTCAAAAACTACCGACAACGAATCCCGCAGAATTCACACCGCTTAGTAAAGCGTAATATCACAACCATGCGAAACGGTAATATTGACTTGAATGACCTTGACCCTGTTTTTTCTTTATTCAGCTTTTCAGCTTTTTTCAGAAGCAGTGCTTGTGTCCTGTTTGATTTTTGTAGTAAGTTAATTAAGCGGGTTTTCAGCGATTCTTGGTCTTCTAATTCCCTCTTTATCCATAAAGCAATTCTAGAGAACAGCTGCTTTACGTTACAGGAGACGCAATGCGAAAAAAAACCAACCAAAAACGTTGCGGCTCACTTATTTAACCGACCAATGCCCTCGACTGGGAACACGTTAAGGTTCGCGGATATGACGCAACAACAGATTTTTTTTTTGTTTTTAGCAGAATACGAATCATCCATTCGTCAATAAAAAAGCGTAATCAAATATGCCACAATGTATTGGGAATAATAATACTTGAAATACTTTCCGTTTGCCCAAAATCATACTTCTATGTGCTGAGACTGACATTTCTAAAGAAGTAGATAGTCAAGATTGGGACAGCGCGTATCACCTTCACTCGTGTGATGAACTTAACAAGTTTCTGCCCTGATGGTTGAGATTATTATGTACTGGCACTATGTTTTGTTACCCCTACTCACTAACGAGGAGCTGGAAATAGAATTTTGAGCAGGTTATGGGTATAGTTTATTAAATTATTGCAGTTCATTAAAATCGGGCGTAAAGTTGTTAGACCTCATACTCTTTGTTAGTATCGTGTGAGACAAATCGTAAATAGTCGCATACTAATCGAATCTTGAATAATTTTATTTATTCAAGTATTCATTTAAAAACAAAATCTTAAAATAGGGGGCAGACAGGTAAGGGTGCCCGAGGCTGGCGTAGCCAATCAGAACACAGCCTGACAGGCGCCCAGGTTGACTTAAAAACTTCACCGCGTCAGATAAAGGGAAGTATCCGAAATATTAAAATACTAAAAAATCACAAAGAACATATTTTGTCGCGTTTCTTTGACTAAATTCTAAATGGGAAAAATTGTATTCACCCTTAAAGTTTAGTCACCCTATGGCTGGTGGTACGTGAGGAGAAGAGAAGAGAAAGGCAGGACCCCCCGACCATCTTACTAAGTGTCTTTTTGTAATAAGATGGCAGTGATACTTTCTTTAGGCGTTTCTTACTCAAGATTCATCTGTTCTCTGGATCAGCAGCATTTTTGGTTACGTTTTGTACATCATACTTTTCGCAAGGTAAGATGCTCGGCACAATGATATTTGATATATACGATATCAGAGAACGCTCTTTCCCTCCACCCCTCCTCCGCCTCTTGTTTTAAAGCTACCACCACCACCACATGAATCAGTGTGCTCTGAAATCAAAGAAAAGACACTATAGTCTTCCACAAAAACTGTATTGTGCTAGACTTTCTAGCTCTCGCTCGAATATATATATATATATATATATATATATATATACATAAGAAAAGGTACAACCGCATTAACAGGTTAATCTTGAATTTATTTATATATATATACTTCTATTTTTGAAATGGCTAAATGTGCTTTTACCGTGACTGTCTTGAACTTTCTTTACGCAGTACCTGACTGCACTGATGTTTATGCTTCTGAAAGGCCTTGTTTCGAAAGTTTAAAAGGGGGCACCTTGAGTTATCTACTTAACCATCAACGTATTTCACTCCCATTTCAAAAGAAATTCTTTTTATGCTCGATATCAGTTTCACCGTTGACTTTGAGTATTTGTCCGGGTTTATTTCCTTTTCTTTGCTAACACGTTCTTTTTAGTGACTGATGATTCCAATAATAGTTTTATACTGAATTTAAAACCTATATATATTACCAAGAGGAATATTCCGAATCGTTGAGAACGTTAAACACTAGAGTCAGTTATGAACTGAATTCAAAGACTATATATCACGAAGAGGAAGCAATCAAACTACTGATCGTAAATAAAATTTCAGACATAAAGTATTCTAAAATACCGTTAGAAAGTTATACGTCATTTTCAAGTAGGCCTACATAAGACTTCTCCAGCTTAAAGAGATGCCACTCGCTTTACCACTGCAGAGGAACGGTTTGGCAAGATCATGGAACAAAACAGTGAAGGTTATGAGTTTGAAACCCTTAACTCCCTCCTGAAGTGTAACTCCTCTTGCCCCGTCGATTAGGCAGCGGATCACTAACTTTCACCATTTCCACAGAATTTGTTGGTCTCATAAGACAGAATTGAATTCGGTAAAATCACAACTCAGGACAATATCACCAACATCCTCAGGATAAAAGTGCCAGTCCTCTCAGCGTTTGTTTAGGAAGTTATTGTCCAAATGAAGTATTTTCAGACGGGTCAGTTACACCACGTGATCTAGGGATTGCTAGGATATTTTGATAAATGACGAGTAGTCATACATAAGCAGAGCATGTAAACAAACCAACGGGTGAGCAAGATTTCCTAGGTCACGTGGTGGAGCTGAAAATACATTATTCGAGGCCGTCATCATTTTTTGGTTCTGTTCTTGGTATACAGGTTTTTCTCAACTTTACTGCTGTTTATAAAGCAAGTAGTCTTGATTAATAATGGAGCAGCATAGCCGGCTGGTTACGACGCTGGGCTCATAAGATGTCCTAGGGAAGCAAGATGGACTCTTCGCAAATAGCAGTGAAAGATGTTATGTCAGAATGCTAATGATCAGCGCCTATAAATGACAGTGGCACTCTAAGCTCCCCAAAAGAGTTAAGAACTGCCTGCTTGGGTAATAACAACAGAAGGCACATGACAGGAATCGGCCTGATACGCGGCTCATGAACCGCATTACCGTTGTTATTAATAGGTGCGATCTAAAACTCCTCTGACTATGCCTATAAAAGCTCGTCGATTTATACTACGTGTTACATTCCTCCAAATAGTCCAATTTGGCGTCAACACAATGATTCATGTGCTGTGACCAAGCTTAGACGTAATTCTGGAAGATTTTTTCAAAGTCAGCCTTTCAAATACGAGTGCCGTCTGCTTCAGCCTACATCTCCTCTTTTCTCTCAAATTACCCCCTTTTTCAGTAGTCTTTTAACGTCTTTTTCGTCTTAATGGCTAGGAAACTAGTGCTGCATATACTATATAGCAGTGTTTTGCAGGGCTCGGATTTTAAACTTAGTTGCTGATGTCTTAAAAATGTGTCACCATTACCCAATATCATATTATATTTTGATGGTGCACCACGAATGAAATCTAAGAGTTAAGAGGTCAGTAAGTCGTACATTCCGTTCACTAATGTCGTATGGCAATACTGTTGTGAAATGTCACGAGTGAACAAAAATATCCGTGTCTGAACACACTTTACATTTAGGGTCCCAAGGCGGCAGTAAATAAAGTAGACCTGTGTTCAAGAAAACTAAGCAGAGTTCTCTATCTTCGTTTCAGAACAAGTGTACCTTGATTTTACTGCTTTTACATGGGGCCAATTTCTTTTCTTATTTATTTCAATAGGAAAGATGGGTGTCCTAAAAAGAGTTCAGATGTCCATTTCAAGCGAAGTGCACCTAGATTTACTGTGTTGATATCGGGCCATTTTTTTTCTATTTATATCAGTAGGAAAGATGGATGTCTAAACAGAGTACAGATCCCATTTCAGAACAAATGCACCTTGATTTACTGTGTTAATATAGAGCCACTTTCGTTTTCTATTGATTCCAGTAGGAATGATGGATGTCGTAAAAAAGAGTTCAGGCCTCCATTCCAGAACAAGTGCATCTTGATTATTGTGTTGATATGGAGCCATTTTCGTCTTCCTGTTTATATGCTATATTAATAAAACGCTTCAACCAAATTTATGTCACAGATTTCTTGAGAACTACGTAACGTAAAAACATGCGGTTTTCACCTAAATTCGTAGAAAAATACACAAAAGGTAACTATACACATCACATCAGTCCTCTTTATTTTTTTACGCTTTTTTTTAAAAAAAAGAATGTGTATAGCAACGAAATACAATCTCCGATAGATCTTTTCAATCCGTCCGATTCGCCCATCGTCCAACTTTTTCACAGAGTCTAATGCATTCGTATACGATGCCTTTCGGTGCGCTAGGTATTCTTTCGCCGCTGGTGCGTTGCCTGCCTGCCCATTTGTAAAATTAATGGGGTGTTTGTCTTGTCTGTAATAAACGATAGATGTCCTAAAAAGAGTTCAGATCTCCATGTCAGAACGTGCAAATTAATTTCCTGTATTGGCATGGGGTCATTTTTGCGTTCCTGTTTATTTCAATATGAACGATGGATGTCCTAAAATCAGATTTAGATCTCTATTTAAGAACCAGTGCACTTTGATTTACTGTGTTGATATGGAGCTATTTTTGTTTTTTCTATTTATATCAGTAGGAACGATGGGTATCTAAACATAGTTCACATTACATTGCAGAACGAGTGCACCGTTGATTGACTGTGTTGATATGGGGTCGTTTTCGGTTGTTGTTTTTTTCTGTTTATATATGTAGGAACGACGGGTGTTTTAAAATGAGTTCGGATGTCCATTTCAGAATAAGTGCACCTTCATTCATTGTGTTGATATGGGGCCATTTTAGGATATACTGTATCTATATATATTTATATATATTATGTATGTATGTATGTATGTATGTATGTATGTATCTGTTTATATCAGTAGGAACGATGGATGTCTAAAGAGATTTCGTTACTCAGTTTCAGAACAAATGTATCTTGATATACAATGTTGGTATGTGGCCATTTTAGTACAGTATATAACCTTTTTATATCTTTTTATATACATAGTTTTTTAAAGTTTACTTAAGCACCCTACGTCACTAATACAAACCCCTTATGTCTCCGTGTGAGCGAAGTTTATTTTTTGTCTCTAGCGCAAATTAGCGGCCGTGCTTGTAGATCATTTGCTATCCCTGCTTTTTGAGAGTACGGGTCCGGAGCCAATGATAATGTTTTGAGAGATGTGTAATTCATCTATTTGTGCTTTTGTACAGTTTGTGTTCTGTGCTGGGACATGAAAAAACCCTAGAGACATTTTTTTTTCTTGGCTAAAGACTATATCAGTATTTGACTTTCAGCGAGAAGCAAGTTTTCGATGAAAGTCCAAGAAGAAAAAGAGGAAAAAGAAAATGAATGGGAAAGACAGAATGGTATGTGAAGGATAAGGAAAAGAATGACACTAAACATGAGAAAGTAGATGCTGACCATGAGAAGACGAAAACAGAGATAAACCAGATGCAGGAAGAAATGAAGAGTTATGAGAATATAACATAAGGAAGTAGATAACGAGTAGTGTGATAGAGGAGGGAAGTTTTTTTTTCTTTATTCCTGTAGCTGGACCTATCCCGTGACCCGAGTGGTAATATTATAAATGCTTCGGAACGCTGTCTTTAATCCATACATTTTATTTTAGTAAAATTAGTATAAGATTATTGACCTCTGTTGCGTTGTTTAGTCTGTCTGAGTGCTTTCAAGAAAGCCTGAATTTGTGAGGGTGTTGGTAAAGGCACATGGACTGCGCTAATTTGTACAATAATATAGACTAGGTCGGTAACACCTCTTGTGTACCCTTTTCTGAGTAACTCAATACTGAAGCAACAACAAAACTCATAAAAAACAACTAATTAAATATGAGTTCTTGATGTTTTTGCTGCCCTCACCTTTGTTGTTATTAATTCTAAAGGAAACTATGAACAAGAAAACAAAAACCCCTCAGACAATCACATAATACAATACACCTGTGTAGGTAATAAACAAACACATTCTTCATAAGATTCAACGTGCATGTAGAATTACTTTAATATTTGCGAATCACAGATAAATATACAGAAATGGTTAGACTTCAACTTCAACAGCATATATGATCACTTCATTCAGTAAGGGCATATACAGATACAGGCTACATCTTCCTAGTAGTCCACATTCAACAACAGCATCAGCTTCCTCTTCGCGTCATCCCCTTCCACCTCTCCCTAACCCAACCACCATCTTTCATTTTTCAGTCTCCACTATTAATATGATTTGATATTATAATGGTTTGGAATCAGTGTATGCATATATAACGTTTCCAGACACGCAGGAGTCAGTGGTAATGAAAGAGCAGATCAACCAACGGGGAAGGATAGCCATACACAATGATCTCCTCCCACCCCTCCCCGTAATCCCCTCCACCATCATCTGGGCGCACCTCGTTTCATCGACACGCCATCTTAATTAACCTCGTTTTATCGACACATGCCAACAACTCACCTCGTTTCATCGACAACCATTGTTATCACAAGATTAAAGCTTTCATACCTATGCAGTACCTATGCTGTAATCGAGTACTATTACTAAATTCAATCACATACTTTTAAATAAAAATGGACAGATCGAGTCCTGTCTACTGAAACGAGGTTACCTGTACAATGCATTGTTAATCCTTCTCTTTTGATCTTCTTTAACAATAGAGACAATGTTGTCGATGAAACGAGGTGTACCCCCATCATCTTGCATTAACACTCTCGAATACACGGCTTGATATTATAATGGTGTGGAAGCACAGTGGATGGACATACGAAGGGCTTCATGGCAAAACGCATTATACACCATTCGGGGGTTGTGGCAAAACAGACCAGATTCAAAGCCTATTTTTATGTGAAAGGTGAGATTTTAAGTCTTAAATAATATAGATCAAATGTCCTTCTATGGAATGGAAATATACATGTACACTAAATACTCCTACTGCTACATGAAGTATGTAGAATAAGCTAAAAATTCATTTTGGTGGATAACGCGTTTTGCCATGAAACCCTTCATACAGTCCCGGACATGCAGGAGTCAGTGGTAAAGAAAGTGCTAAAGATCAGTTAGCGGGGAGAATAGCCATAGACACAGTGATTTAGGGGATGGGCGAAAGGGAGATACTGAAGCACTGCAGATAGAGCGAAAAACAGGAGAGTGAGACTGTGAGACAGATGAATATGAGAGTGGAAATAAAGCAAAGTGGAAAGTTGTGGTGGACCGTTACCTGAACTTTGAAGTACTGCGTTACACAGCCCTCATACTCTTAGTATCGAAGTATCGATTCCATTTCGATTATATTACTGTACTTAGTTGCACACATTTCGATAATTTCGCCTGTTTTTTTTTGATACTTTCGGTATCTTTTCGATATTTTGGATACCTTTTGATACCACCAGATTTGGAATTTCGATACTGTATCGAAATCCATGGTAAAGTATCGAAACTTAGAAAGGATACTGCCCACTACTAATAGAAAGAGAAGAAAGCTACAGAATTAATCATATTATGATCATGAACATCATAAGGTAGACCTTGTGCGAAGAGGACGGTGCACTTATGGAGTCATCCATTGTGCTTTGAGGTCGGCCCTCTAGACAGGAAAGTAGAAATATTGAAATTATTTGTAATCAGATTTGCATTGATGATACTTTTACACGTATCTGGCACTTTTTCAGTGCAACACAATGAGGGATAAGGCCACTGAATTTAATAAAACTTTTTTTTTTTTCAATTTCGGTGAGTCTTGCAGCAAACTGTGGATTTAATATCCATCCACAACTGATCCCTGTGAGTCTGCCAGTAGCATTGATACTTTTACTTTTACTGATACTTTTACACTAATCTAGCATTTTTTCAGTGTAACACAATGAGGGATAAGGCCACTGAATTTAATAAAACTTTTTTTTTCAATTTCGGTGAGTGTCGCAGCAAACAGTGGATTTAATATCCATCCACAACTGATCCCTGTGAGTCTGCCAGTAAATGTCCGCCCTTGCTTAGAATGCCGTTTGGAGAGGAAAGACTGCCGGACAGTGTTACGTTGTGGCCCTTTTGTGCGAGACCGTTCAGAAGCCACTGGAAAAAAGAACAAAGAAAAGATCAATGATTCTGTCTGGATAGGAACGTGACAAAAGGGTCCTACAGCAATACAGATATTTTTTTTTCTTTTTAGTTACTAGTGTTATTATCTGCAATTTTAAGGGCATATGTGTGTGAGACAAACAATCAAACCACCTCGACGTGCATTTGCGCGGTTTCTCTTTTTTTGTAACGATTGTGTCCCAAATGCATTAAAGTGAGTAAACTTAATAATTAAGCTGAGGATAAAAGAACATAACACCAAACGTTTTTTCTTGACCACAGGCCCTCTCTAAAACCTGAAATTTGGCTTTACAACGTCAATTTGGTTGCAGTCAATAAAACAGATAGATCTAATAAAGGCATGCTTATGAATGCCACTTTGAGAAAAAATGGAATAAGTCATATTATGGATTTGGGAACATCCACCATGTCTAAAGCTCGAGACAAGAGATGCACAGCTGGCGATCAAAAAAGGGTCACCTATACAGTGAAT
Source organism: Ellobium chinense (assembly GCA_033807755.1). NCBI lineage: Eukaryota > Metazoa > Mollusca > Gastropoda > Ellobiida > Ellobiidae > Ellobium > Ellobium chinense. Next base: position 85,955 of record JAWQUT010000745.1, read on the forward strand.
TTGTGACTCACATGACAAATTTAACGTCAGTGGAAATCACACGGCTCTGCACAAAATCGTGCGAATTTTATTTCATAATATCGTATCATCTGGGCTGCGTATGATTGGTCCCTGCAATTTGACAAAATGGGAGGCCACACCCCTACCTTGTATTCTATGGGCAGGTCCCCTGGTTACAATACATTTCCCGAAATTTATATAATCCTGTCATAATCTTGCCATACGATTCCCGAAAAAGTAGTATACATTTCCCGAAAACTCTCTCCTTCTCTTATCCAAATGCATGTGACAATTTTTAGCAGGTTTACATTACGGTACACATGCATTTGTTGCCCCCCAAATCACCACGAGGAGGTGGAAGGAAGTCGATTTGGATATTAATTGTAATGTGTTGATTTCTTATTGTTAAAAGTCGCGGTTAAAAATTAGTCTATTTACAAGTGGGCAGGCTGGTGGCGCATGGCCATTTGATGCACATACATGAGTCATTGCCAAATAAGGAAAGTGAAAATCTATCACACTCTTCGCATTATTCAGCGTTTCTGTACCTCCCCAGAACTGCTTATCTACTTAAAATTGTATATGTCTCAAAGAAGCAAAGTTGTAGAACAGGTCACAGACTAGCTAGAAATCAAATACTATTAATACTACACAATGCTCTGCAGAGTTATTGCCCTTGTTTAAACATACTAATACTGATTAAATCATTGGATGAATTCCACAGCAATAAGTCTTATTAGCTACTGAATTCAATACTTTATGAAGAAGCAAAGTTGTAGAACAGATCACAAATTGCCCAGAAACAAAGTTTGAGACCATTTGTCACTAGTTTTAAAGAGTTACTGCCCTTGTCTAATAGGTATTTTATTTGGAAATAATCCTCTTTTTTTCATATTTCGGAATATTCTTATTGGATTTCTCCCCCAAAATTCATATCGTATATGTCATTATCTTTACATTACTTATTATTAAATCTTATGTATTCGCATGGTATGTATTTTCAAAACATAAAACTGATGTAAGTACTTAACTAAGTATACTAAAAAGGGACAGGAAACTAGAATTTTTCGCCACGATGGCTTAAACTAAGGTAACTGTCGATGTAAAACATGAAATACTAGGTCTCGACCGACGTGCAGAAACGTTTTCGCTCTTTTTCAGGACTTTTGGAACAAGTCCAACATATCCCATCTGAGTTTACGACTCTTAAAATTTGTGCGACTTTTGACATTAAATTTGTCATACGAGTTAAATAAAACTGAGAGCATTAAAAAATATCATATTAAAAAAAATTAGCAGCAAAATTTTTCACACACTATTAATTATTATCACTCCTTTCTCCTGCGCGTGAATGTATTATAATCATTTTCATTGTGCAATTTAACAGTACAGTGGAATTCTAAATGGTATACCCTCATTTGTGATAGATTTCAGGAGAGAATTTTACAGCGTATTTACATATTCAAATGCAAATTTCTTCCACAACATGTCAATCAAGAGCTAATAGCCGTACCCTGTTCAAAAGTTGAACCATTTTCCAATACAAAAGCATTCTCATTTTGTGTAACTGTGTAACAGATGTGATTATGGTGGAAATTTTTGTCTGATGAGTGACTGTTTTTTCCCTATTTGGCAATGACTCACATCTGGAGAGGATTTTTTTTCAGCATATATGATTGTTGTAGTTCCTTCAGGAAAGCTTCACTGTCTTTTGCGCGCTTGGATTGCAGAATCGCATTGATTTGCACGGGCAGAACAGTAACTTTTGCCAATTGTTTCACTGTAAACATAACTGTAGTCTACATGTAGAACGAACACGAGGGAAGAAAATAAGCGAGGTGTAAACACCTTAATAAACCGGTCTGCCTTTTCGGGAATCGTAAACAAAATTTTGGGGAAATGAAACTTTGGCACTTGAGAAACGTTTTTCGGGAAATGTAAAGTCTAATGACGTAAATTTCGGGAAATGTAATGCTTCCGGTCCCCTACCTTGTATTCTATGGGCAGGTCCTATAAAAGGGTGTGTTTTTGGTTGGTGCGCGCTAGTCACAGAGTGGACGGGTGCACACCTGCTAGAGGCTTTTTAGGTGTGTATCGTTACTTGTACAAAATGGGAAGAAAAACCTCGGCAACATGTTGGCAAGTATCTGCGGCTTCAAATTTTGTTAGTGAAACATCTTATCAAAGGACTTGTGTCGGAGGAGGTTATGGCAAGAATGAACGGTGGTCTTTATTTTAATGAATGAGGCAAAATATAACAATCACCACTGGCAAGTCAATGCATTGTTTCCTGTCTCATCCGCATTCGTCGTAGCCATCTTGGTCTACTTAGAGCCTGTTACTTCCTTTGCTTAGGAAGGGGCGTGGCTTCCCATTATGTGAAATTGCAGGAAGCCCTAATCTATTGCAGTATCGCTGAGTTCATGCCCCTGACCTTAATATACTAAACACAAGGTGGGAGTGTCCCAGGAAAGACTGCGCATCTGCTCTCTCACCTGCATTTCATTATTCTAACAATACCTATATAAAAAAAAAATACACGCAGATATCCTATGGTCACATCCGCTTACTTGTGGTGCATTGCAAAAGATTCTGACAGACAAATAGATATTTTCGTCTCATTTACAGACCGATATTTCGAGGTCGCATCTTCTTACCTGTGATTAATTGCAGACAAACAAACAAACAAACAAACAAACAGTCCAGTCCTGTGTTCTCACCTGAGGAGCGTTCCTATGAATGAGCACTTCGGCTGGAAGAAGTTGGTGGTGAATGCGAGGAGCGTCGATAGAAGGCTTCATGTCCTGGCCCAACCACAGAGTATTAACTGTCAGCTGGTGGAGAAAGGACTCATGCTTTAAAAACTATACCTAGAAGCGGGCGGGGGAGGGGGGAGGGAGNGAGGGAGGGAAGGGAAATACAGTGGAGATTGGAGGCAACACAATGGTCGTAGAAGACGGACGGCATAGCACTCTGAAGCTGACAACTGGGAACATCGTTAAGTTTTAACTTTTGCGAAACTTTAGAACTGTGATTTCAAAGAAATAAGAAACTGATGATAATAGTAATAATGATAACAAAAGATAATAATAATACAGAGGTTTATATTTTGTATCGTATCCAGGCCAAAGTCCGCTCACGTAATTCCACACTATTATTACCCCCCAGCAAGCCAGATCACTCAAAAACACTCTCAACTGGCTGGAGAGCATGTAGTGTCGCTGACATTTCCGCTCATCACTAACAATCTGACAATATCTTTCACTGCCGATAGCCAGATATCCACGCTACAGACGGGTGGACTAAGAAAAATGTGAATGAAATGCTTTCCCAATGCACTTACGACACGACCATGGCGGGAATCGAGCGCATGGCCTTCAGATTATAAGTCTAACGTCGAAACCATCAGGCCACGCTGCTTTAAAATGACTTGGAACATTGTCAAAATTTGAAGTTACTGTAAACAAAATGAATCAATTTTATCTCAAGATTCTCAATGGAAATGATAGCCATCTGTTATATTATTTGGCAACTTGGAAACACGTGTGTCATTTTTTTAGGACAAATGACTACCGCTACAGGCCTCAGATTTTGGCGTGAGGATATAAGAAAGCCAACCATATACAATATAACGTCACATCAATAGAAAGAATGAATTTTTTAAAAATCACAACATAATTGTACAACTGTCTCTTACATTTAGACATTGACATCTCTTTCTCTTTCTCTTTATCTCACTATCTCTGTTTCTCTCTCACACTAACTTTCTCTCTCCCTATCTCACACACTTTCTCTCTCTCTCTCTCTCTCTCTTGCTCACTCTCTTCATCTATGTTAACAGCTACAACTTTACAACATCTCATTCGATCTGACGCATCCAAATAACAAAAACTAACAACCCTCCCCACCTCCCTGCCAGAAAAGGAACTAACACTCGTGTCACTTCAACTGTTCGTATTCCCTTAAACTATGATAGAATCCTATTGCTACGTTTCTGAGTTATTTTTTATATCTTGAATGTAAAAGATTTAGGAATCTAGCCAAAAAGATACAAATAAAAGATACATCTTTCATCATGACAGCCTTCGATTTTTGCCATTTATACCGTTGAATTAAAAACTCATTTTTTAATATTTACCTAAACTCTCTCATCCTTCCATGGCAATTAACAATCACGATCTGAAAAGTAACAAAATTTCTCCAGCTGATGACGTCATCAAAATTAGTGTACGCGGAAGTATTCATTTGACGGGAACTCGACAATTACAGGTATATAGTATTAGGCTCCGTTTGTTTGGTCTTCCTCGAGTATGACTTGACGTCATTTTGAGGATGATATGGGCGATACAGCCAATGAACGGAGTCCGCTGTACGAGGGACGGCCCCTTCATACTCAAAATGACGTGAATTAAATTCTCAAAATGACGTCAAAGAAGCCCTAACAAACGTAGCCGTGGTAGTGCAGTGCTCTCCCCTATCTCTTCCCGGGCAGCCCTGGAACCATAGATGTACTAGTACATCTATGCCTGGAACACTCAGTTTGCTCTTACATAAGCAGTGGTGGTGATGATCTTCGGTCCTCCGGCACTCCCCACTATAAGCGCCACGTCGCCATTCCCGTCGAGCACTATGGAGGGAGACATGGAAGAAAGAGGTCGCTTGCCCGGCTTGATGAAGTTGGCTGGAGATGGGTCGATTCCAAACCCATTTTTGACTCCGGGGGTCGAGAAATCGTCCATCATATCATTGTAGACGATACCAGTTTTTATACCGACTATCTTCGATCCGAAACTGCAAAGTCGGCAGAGGAGACACAAGCAAGTTAAAGCGTTGACAGATTTTTTGAGATCATGATGTGTTAGTATATATAGAAGTTATTAGAAGTAAACTTGCTTTGATACGAAGGGCAGTTTATTATTTCATTGCATGCTCGTGTTAAGAAGCCATCTGGTAGTACTGCCGGAAATGTGTTATAACTTTACCTTTTCAAAGCAAACCCCTGACCCGAGAAAAATAGTATAAGGTCAACTGTAATGATATATATACAGCAACACTCCGCTATTTCGATCAAATGTGTAAAAATTGTAAATCTGAAACTTCATTAATGTGAGTGTGAAGTTGAGAGAGATAGAGACAGAGAGAGACAGAGAGACAGAGACAGACAGAGAGAAAGGGCAGAATGTGAACTGCTTGTTAAAAATATTGTAATTTTGCTTATTTACAACAGATAGTTGTCTGAGCTCAATAAAGTTATTGTTATTGTTATTGTTATTGATACATTGAATTTGTCGTTCAGCAGCATGATAGTTTATTAATCATTTCCGAAGGTAAATATGACAAATTATAACAAAACATGTCACTCAGAAGAATGATCATGTATATGTAAATATGACAAATTATAACAAAACATGTCACTCAGAAGAATAATCATGTATATGTTTACAACTTAAAATCTGATTGCAGCACATCTGCCTTAACCCTTACCATGACAATGTATTAGAACCAATGTGGCCACCAGTGATAAACATCGTGCGTTTATCATCAGGGGACATAACAATGAAAACACGATGTGGTGCGATGATCATTTATTTAGTGGCCCGGCACTGAAAAACACGATATCGTGCGATGATTGCTGTATTGCATCACCATTACAAAAATCACAGCATAAGGTCTTTGACACCTATTGTTTTTTTCTTCTTTTGGCCCTATTAACATTTTGTGTTATTCTAAATATACCACTGTGATTTGGGGAAATTTCCTCCATGGAGGTTAAAGTACTTCTTTTACCCGATCTTTTAACGGGAAGAAAAAGGGAGGTCAACGCCNTTTTGCTTATTTACAACAGATAGTTGTCTGAGCTCAATAAAATTATTGTTATTGTTATTGTTATTGATACTTTGAATTTGTCGTTCAGCAGCATGATAGTTTATTAATCATTTTTGAAGGTAAATATGACAAATTATAACAAAATATGTCACTCAGAATGATGATCATGTATATGTTTACAACTTATAATCTGATTGCAGCACATGTGCCTTAACCCTTACCATGACAATGTATTAGAATCAATGTGGCCACCAGTGATAAACATCGTGTGTTTATCATCAGGGGACATAAGAGTGAAAACACGATGTCGTGCGATGATCATTAGTGGCCCGGGACTGGAACACACGATTATCGTGCGATGATCGCTGTACTGCATCACCATTACAAAAATCACAGCATAATAATAAGTGGCTGACATAGTTACACTAACAGGCGATACCAAGAACAACTTACTAAAAGTTTATTGTTGATGTCACGCTCACAGCATCCCCATTAGGTGCCAGGAGAGACATCTGTGATGTCCCATGATCCTCGGTGGCGTGGAAGGCGGGGTTGTAATCCTGCCACGGTAACGTCCGGCTGTCTGAGATGAGTTGTCGAATAATCTCCCCTTGGGCCGGATTTGTAAAATTAGCCATTAGCTGTGAAAGGACATGATAGAAGTTAGAACTCAAGTGTCCACTAATGAAACCAGATGTTTCAAATAAAAGCAGCCAATCAGATTTCTTGAAAGTGTTTATTGGTCGCCATCTTCACTTCCGTTACCTCACGTGCACCTACTTCTAGCCAATGGCTGTTTGTGAGCGTCATTTATGTCGATGCCACATCATAAACATTTATGCCTGCCTAGACTTTTGGTACAACGTGAAGAGATCAGCTAAAGGGCCTAAGACCTACTTTGTCTGATACAACTTAAAAATATCAGCTAAAGAAGCAAAGAGATACTTTCTTTGAGACAACTTAAAAGCTCCGCTAAAGGGACTAAAAGATACTTTCCTCTGGTACAATTTTAAAAGCTCGGCAAAAGAGACTAACAAATACTTTCCCTGCTACAGCTTTGATAAGCCCAGCTCAAGACCCCAAAAGATACTTTCTCTGGTACAACTTATAAGCTCAGCCGTAGGGCCTAAAAGATAACATTTTTCAAGTACAACTTTGAAAGCTCAGCTATCGGACCCAAGAGATACTTTCTCTGATACAACATGGAATCTCAGCTAAAGGGCCTAAGAGACTCTTTCTCTGGTACAACTTGAAAAGAGCAGCTAAAGAGTCTAAAAGACAACTTTCTCTGGTACAACTTTTAAGCTCAGCTACGGGGCCTAAGAGACACTTTCTCTGATACAACTTTAAAAGCTCAGCAAATGAGCCTAAAAATACTTTCTCTGGTACAGCTTTGATAAGCTCAGCTCAAGACCCCAAAAGACACTTTCTCTGGTACGAAGTGAAAAGATCAGCTCAAGACCCCAAAAGACACTTTCTTTGGTACGAAGTGAAAAGATCAGCTCAAGACCCCAAAAGACACTTTCTCTGGTACGAAGTGAAAAGATCAGCTCAAGACCCCAAAAGATACTTTCTCTGGTACAACTTACAAGCTCAACCGTTGGGTCTAAAAGATAACTTTCTCTGGTACAACTTTCAAAGCTCAGCTATGGGGCCCAAGAAATACTTTCTCTGATACAACTTGAAATCTCAGTTAAAAGGCTTAAAAGACTCCTTCTCTTGATAAGAGTAGCTAAGGAGCCCAAAGGATAACTTTCTCTGGTAAAACTTTAAAAACTCAGCCATGAGGCCTAAGAGACACTTACTCTGATAAAACTTTAAAGGCTCGGCAAAAGAGCCTAAAATATAAATTTCTCTGGTACAATTTTAAAAGCTCAGCTATGAGGTCTAAAAGATACTTTCTGTGGTACAGCTTGAAAAGTTCAGCTATAGCGCTTAAGAATGTTTTCTCCGGTACCTACTTCTCTCATCTCATCTTGGAAATCGGGCGTCTCCCCATGAGGATCCCCTGTCCTCGACCTGGCAGCAAAGGCGTGTTTGAAGGCTTCTATGATGCGGTGGTATGTTAACACACTCTTCTCATTGGTCAACAGATCGGCTGGTGTCATCCCGTACCCTTAAGGAAGCACAAGATCAGATGGTATACCGGTGAGATTTTGACGCAGTGGCAAACTAACTGCTTAAGAGCCCGATTTGTCTCAGAACCCACTGAGATATGAAACAGATTTTTCCACCATAGTTTGGTCTGATACTATGTTACATTCCATCAGACAGTTTTGAAATCCCAATGAAATATGGTCATAGTTTTGAGATATATCACATGTAACAGATTGCGAAGGAGTCTATAACAAGATTTCCGTAGTTATCTTCTGCTTTGTCTTCTTCTTCTTCTTCTTCTTCTTCTTCTTCTTCTTCTTCTTCTTCTTCTTCTTCTCCTTCTTCCTCTTCTTCTTCTTCTGCTGCTGCTGCTGCTTCTTCTTCTTCTTTTTTTCTTCCTTTATTGCCGTGAACTCAACACGGAATACTCTCTCACTACACATCAAGACGACTCAGTAATTGCTCCTTTGGAGTTTAAACTTGTTAAAATAAAGGCTACCTGACAGGATGTTCAAAATGTACTGTACGATGACGCCACCAGATGGCAGTTTCGGAGAGTAAATCGTCAGGTTGCCATGGAGAGGTAACTCTAGCGGGTCCTCGACGATGGCACGATAGTTCTGGAAATCTTGTTCTGTGATTATTCCCCCTGAAAAGTGTAAAATCACCATGTTATGTCTTGCAGCCTGTCAAAATGCAGTTCATGTCGCTAAACTTTGAACGTAGGTATCATGCTCTGAAGATGAACGGGGACATCAGTATTAAATAACTATTTGTTTATTTTTTGTGGTGATCGAGAACAGAGCCATATTTTAACACTAAATCATACGAGTAGATTTTATTACCAAATATTCAGTAACAGTCAATAAATTTGAGTTTTGTGGAACGCTTTAAAAGAATTTTATATTATAAAATGGATCCTCGTTCACGCTTTTCTTGGGTGTTGTTGTTTTGGTTTTTTTTTCTCATTTTATGTAATGACGCTCTGCCACTTCAAGCAATTATATCTCGAGCCAAAATACTGCTTGGTCAACAATGTTTCCACCTGATAAAAGTCCACACATATTAAGCTTTCATTTCATATCAGTAATTTGATTCAGCCACATATCGACTTAAGTCTCATTTTGACTGGCTACAAGACATGCATTATCTAGCTGCAGTTTAAAGGCTTTTCGCACACCCTTTGCAATAAATACCAGCAAAGCACTATGAACATTATCACAGTGCAATAAATTGCAGTTTGAGAACTATCAGCAGCACCACTCTAATAGATACCAACATTAGTATTACCTGTACAGTCACTCTATTAGGTAGGTATCAGGACCATTGGCAACACCACTCTAATAGATACCAGCATTAGCACTATTAGCCATGTCGCTCTAATAGATACCAACATAAGCATTTCTAGCAATGCCACTGTAACAGATACCAACATTAGCACTACTAGCAAAGTTGCTCTAATAGATGCCAGCATTGGCATTTCTAGCAGTGCCACTGTAACAGATAGACTACCAACATTAGACTGCTAGCAACGCCACTCTCATAGACACCAACATTAGAGACACCAGTACAACTATTTTAAAGATATCAGTTTTAGCACTACCAACACTAAACTCCAGTAGGTACTAATATAAGCACTATCTGCACCCCTCTTTAATATTTACCAACATCAGTACAATCAGTGATGCCCTGTTAGATACCAGCATCATCACATCAATAGATACCAACATCAGTACAATCTGCACTCCCAACCTTATCACAGCAACAGGTACCAACTTTATCACTGCCTGCATCACGACTCGGATAAATTCCAACTTTAGCACTTCCTGCTCCACCATCCGGTTATCTCAACGTCAAGTACTACCAGCATCATCTTTACTACAGATACCAACATTAACACTACCAGCACTACCCACCCTAATAGATTCCATCATTAACATTACCAGCAATCTATTCACATAGACACCAAAATTAGTGCTACCTGCATCACATCTCTAATAGATATCAACATTAGCACTAAAGAAACCAACATTAGCACTATACCAACATTAGCATTATAGATGCCAATATTAGCACTACCCATACCAACATTAGCCAACAATAGCCCTACCAACGTTCGCATCTCCTAGATACTTACCAGCATCCCGTATCTCTTTGACCATATCTGCAGCAAGAGTTCCATTGTAAAACTCATGTACACCATCCTCCCTCGCTATCGTCCTGAAAGTTTCTGCTAATTTTGGAAGTCTAACGATTTCTCCTGCTTTGTACCATGTGTTCGTGACTGGGTTGGTTAACATTGACCTGAAAGAGAGCATATAGACACCGGGGTGAGGTGGAGGGTTNGGGGGGGGGGGGGGTTAAGGGAAGGGAAGATGTGACATTGTAGTCCGGTCAGAGCGCTTAATTGCAAGCCTGCAAGAGCATGGGGATTTTGCAATTTACGAGAGTTGTGATTATCCAGTGACTTTATGTAGAAATCTAACATTTTGTTAGGAGGAACAGGTTGTGATAAAGTGGAAGCTGCGATTGATGTTCCCATTCAGCGGTGTCGACTAGGGTAGTGATAGTGTAAAGTGGAAAATATGGCAGATAAGACATATTTGTCCCGGAAGAGGAAATGTTTTACATTGCCATTCAGTTACCTACATCTCATTATGCGCTTAAAATGATAATCATCACTCATAGAAAAACACATTATTTCAATTAAAATGCCCAACAATAAAGTCATTCTTCGTCGCCGCGGTGCAGCGCCTTGGCTCCCTCAGCTCTAAAAGCCAAGTACAATGGAACACGCGATTCCTGGATGGAATGAGGTTCAGGAGTGAAGTATCTACCCTGAGAACTCAACAACATAAAACGCCGACCCTAGAATCGAAACCAAAAACCCTCAGATTTGTCTTTTGATTGTGAGAACTACTCACAAGCTGCAAGGTCACGCTATCCTAGTAGTGCTTAACTGTAGTAGTAATAGTAGTAGCAGCGGTAGTGACTTGCGTCTGTAGACAGAAAGTCAGCTGGCCTAATGCGCATGTGCGGAAACAGCAATCAGCTGTGTTTACATTGGAAACCGGGTCAGACATAAAATTAATATCGAAAGAATAAGATAGACGGCGCGTAATAAATGTTGGGTCAGCTGTGAATATTATAGTCTAAACCTCAGCAATTACCGACATTGTGGATCAGTTTGATTAACACAGTGACTGTGCAACAAGACTGCACACCTAGAAATCGAATTTCCTGAAACTTTAGAGATGTAGACTAGTCTAAGCTACCGGTAACCTACACTCACACTGCCTTGCTCGAGATCATTTAAACATAGCTGATTGTTTTTTCCGCACATGCGCAATAGGCCGGCTGACCTTCTGTCTGCAGACGCAAGTGCGGTAGTGGTGGTAGCGAAAATGGATATAGACGTGACATTTCACCATTACTGTAGTTTGAAGTTAATTATTAACTAGTCGAAGCTTGCGAACACATTTTGTTTGAAACAAACCAAATCTCCACGCATTTCCACGGCTTCTCTTTTACTGATGAATTTCTTTAAGTGCCTCATTATGAATAGGCTAAATGCAACAATGAGGGGAGATGGCGGGGAAGGTAGGGGAGACACATAATTTTTCTTGACGCCTGCACCATTGAAAACTGCCAAATTTGAGGAATTTTGGCCTCATAGTGCCAGCTTGGCTGCAATCAGCACAACAGGTAGAGACGTCATGCATATTGACGCCATTTTTTTTTTATTAAAGGAAGACTGGACCGTCCTACAGACAATATTAAATCATACGGTACCCTATTATTCCAATAAAACAGTCCTTCAAGTGTCTGTCATAATGATATGACGCCTCTGCTGGCCCCAGACAACCCATAGGATTACATTATCCAAAGTCCGAATTGTTACAACCACTGCGCGCGTGGCGGCCATAAGCTTACGTCAAATACGTTCTTGCCACATGGCCCAGCTGTCTAGCCAGTGCTGTGCGGACGGGTGATAGCATGTTGGTATGAATGTTTTAATTCCTCTGTGAACAGTAGATATGCCAAACAAAATCATGCTGAGGCAATAAAAATGCAGAATACTTTTTCTGGCTTACTCTATCAAACTTTACATTTGAATTTGGAATACCAGAACCTTAATTAAAAGCTGAATAATACAATGTCAGGTAGAGGTGTCTGCAGATGCTGGAACGTAAGTGACGTCAGCGTTTTTGCCGCGGGCTTCTGCTGATCGGGGAAGGGGAATAATTCTGGACTTAAGGGCCAAACCCGGTAACTCTAGCTCTCTTTGTTGCGTCATATTACATACGCGCACGATAACAGAACGATGCTCTTTCTTCGCAAAATTGACTTGGTGGGCACCATAGATAATTTTTAAGGAGAAAAGGTATTGAAAAGTGGAAAATTATTTTTGATGTGCGTGTCCTACTTTAACACAGGTTATACTGAAGTGAAAAAATTCATTTTCGATAAATTCGAAGGCAGGAGATATAATACTGCTGACCATTAAAAGTGTCACCTGCAATGAATTTGTGCTTCACACTGCAAATTTGAGCGAAATCAGTGTAGAAATAAAATCATGCGGCTTTGCGCAAAATTGCGCGATATTTTTTATCTATTTAATTGTTTTATTTAAGGTCATGAGAAGTTAAAAGACTGCATCACCTTAGCTCTGGAAACCGCTGAACGGTCCCATCGTTAACTTTGGAGGCAATGGCCGACGCCGTTATGGGTTCACACGGAAACCCTTCCTCCGCCATCTTGATGACTGGCTGAAACAGGTCACCCCAAGGGAGACGACCAAGTATGTTGTGCGCCTCTTTGAATGCCATTACCTCCCCTGGCACGGAAATGGACAAGCCACCTGAAAAAGGAAAAAAAAAAATAATCATTCTGGAAAAAATGGCTGTAGAGATCAACCGAATAAATATGTATTTATTAATTAGATAGATTTTTAAAAAGGCATCTGCCATCGCGTAGACATTACCATTCTCAAGGACCACTCTGTAAGACCTCTTCATTATTTAATAAAAGAAAGCAAAAAAGGCATACACACACATACTCATATTCACACAGTGAGCTTCCTGCTACCATTAAACCTTTAGGTCTGTGTTTTGCAGGCTTTTTGATGACTGCAGCGTCTTAGCTTGGACTTGAAAACCTTTACACGGTCAGGACAGCAGTACACATTGCCTTCTATTATCTGCATGACTCTCTATCTTCTTTTCCTCCTTTCTGCATCCCACTTGATTCTTGCTTTCTCAAGACGTTTGACAGCCAACCTCACTGATTTCTTCCGTTCATGGCGATCTTCAGCGACTCCCTCCCCTTATACTGTAGACATGTTTGTTGCATGCACATTTTTTTTTCAAGCTGTCATGTGAGAAAATAGTTATACGACAATACAGTTGTGGCGAGGCACTAACTGCCATATTGACATAGGGGGAACTGGAGCAAGGCCCGGGCTCACATCATCCTAGCACAACCTACAGACAGTAGTTAGTATTTAGGTACAGTTAAAGGTGACGTCCCAAGTGAAGCCTCGAGTCTAGGTGCTGTCCTCATTGCTACTACTGCTGCCGCTGTTGTTGCCGTCGTGTAATAGTATTAGTTACTGTTCGTATTGGTGTTCTCATTTATGTTGTTGTTGTTGTTGTTGTTGTTGTTGTTGTTGTTATGGTTCTTACTGTTGTCGTAATTGTTGTTGCTCTTACTATTGTTGTTATTGCTGCTGCTGTTGTTTTGTTGTTGCGCGGCGTCGTTTTCGTTGTTGTTGTTCTTGTTGTTGTTGTGGTGGTGGTGTTGTCGTTATCGTTGTTGTTGTTGTTGTTGTTGTTATTGTTGTTGTTGTTGTTGTTGTTGTTGTTGTTGTTGTTGTTGTTGTTGTTACTTTTGTTAACGATGCCCTGCCTGTGGTGGTGGTGGTGCTGCTGCTGCTGCTGCTGTTGCTGCTTTTTATTAGTAAACTGACCTTCCGTAAGCGCGTCCGTGTTGTTGACAAACATGGTGGAATTGCTGGCACCAGGAGCCATACTCCGTGCAATGATGGAATACACCTTTCTATTTTCTCTGTTGTGGAGGAAGAAAGAACATACTTAACACCAGCATTATAACAATAATAATTAGTAGTAGTAGTAGTAGTAGTAGAATAAGGTTTACAAGTTTCGTATCCAGGCTAATGCCGTTCACGCAACTTCACATTATTAGTACCACAGCAGGCCAGATCACTCTAGGATTTTCTAAACTCCCTAAAGAGTAAATACACTGTGCCTCTGCCATTTACAGGCGCGGATCACTAGAATTCAGACATTGTCTTCCACTGCCTATAGCCAGGTACTTATTTTGCAGGCGGTTGGGCTGAAAAAAATATGAATGAAATACTTTCCCAAGGCACTTACAACATGAAGATGGGGATGGGCAGAATGTATGTCAAATTTTCACTCAAGATATTGGACACTTCACACACCCAAATCTCTTGGGATCTGAGTTCATTAGAGTTTACTTAGTGTTTGTTTTCAATTGCAGGGGCGGTAACATGAAAACTCGACCTATCCTACCTATCGTAAAATGTCCAGAAGCTGTCCCCTCCTACGCCGCTGCTGTGGAATCTGACCAGTCCAATGCAGGCAAGTGTGGCAATGGCTGCGTCGACAGCGCTTCCTCCCTTCTTGAGAAGAATGTCTCTGAAACGATAACAGGACGAGAGATACATTAGGCTGAAACGGCTTCTACAATATCCAATGAACGTGAGGTTTAGCATGCTGAACCACTGAGTACGTCAAGCCCTGCCTACAAATGACCCTCTTTGTGCATGAGTATTCAAAACTGTCCGTTGTCCAAAATGATCTCAAAATTACGAAATATTTCAATTCTGTAAATAGATAGGACAATGGTGATCACGATGATCAGTCTTAAGTTTGTTTTTGGTCTCGTCTCCTTTTGTTTTATTCCGTGATGTGTGTTCATCTGCGTTGTATTGATCATTTTATGATCAAATTCTTCTTATTGTTCCCTGACGAAGAACTACTGTCCGACATTTTGGAACTCTTTATCAATTTTTTTTCGACGTGCACAGTCTGAGGGTATCTGTTGTTTTGTAAATGATAATGATCATGATCATGATCATGATCATGATGATGAAGTTGATGATTTCTATTGATAAAGGCCTTAGAGCCGAAACGTTTGGATGTCATTTTTTATCTTAATTCTTTGCTAGATTTTTAATAAATTCCCTGAATTAAGGTTGAGCTTTTAATTTTTCTCAGTTTTAAATGATGAAGTTGATGATGATGATGATGATGATGATGATGATGGTGATGATGATGATCAAACAGAGGAGGTGATGATGACGAGTAGAAGGAGGAAGATAAGGAGAACGACGAGTGTAGTGGTTTAAGGATACGGTTCCACTCACTTCCCAATCTTCGCGCACAGTTGTGTGTTGCTTGCCACGGCAGCGTACGTGAACACTCCCTCCGTCTGTGGACCTGTCGCCAGACCTTGCTGAGGGGTCGAGGTCGTCTCCTCCACCTCTGGCTCCGAATCCGAGTCCGAGTCGGAACGCTCGCTGAGATACAAACCCAAGACGGTCCCAAAGGCCGCCAGAAGAGCAACAATGATGACCACACTTGTTACGCACATCATCTGGGGGGAGTGGGTTCCATACCATCAGACGCTTTCTAATTAAGAACTTGCGCATTAACGATAAAATTTCTTGCCATTGTAAGAATTTCATAGACTCTGCAAGTTGAACGTACTAAAGATGCATTCAACACGGATGCACCAATGTTCCCCTTACGATGGTTAGAGATCCCATCGTTAATGCGCAGGTTCTCAAATGTTGCGTGAACCTATAATGTAGTTTTTACAGTACTTTCACGGATGTTTTCTCATTATCAGCAATCAGCTGGGACTTCTGCGATGGTCAAGACTTATCTACTGCCTTAAAGGTAGATAAAATGTTGGTCTGGCATCTGTGCTGAAGTTTGGACTTTAATGTAAATGACTATCCGTATGCCTGTTTTCCTGCTTGCCTGCCTGCCTGCTTGCCTGCCTGCCTGCCTGCCTGCCTGCCGGTTTATCTGCCTGCCTGTCGCTCTGTCTGTCTGTCTGTCTCTGTCTGTCTATCTGTCTGTCTGTCTGTCTGTCTGTCTGTCTGTCTGTCTGTCTGTCTGTCTGTCAAATGATCTGACCGTGTCTTTCCTCTTAGCCTTTTGTTGTAAAGACCTTGCAAACGGTCAACAAAATAACGCTACAAGTCTGTCCCCTCTCCCCCCTCCCCCTGCTCTTTTAATCTTCTTCATTTTTTTTAATCTGCCTTCAGTCATCCATTATATAAATCAGACATAGACAGACATAGGGAAAGACAGACATACATACTGATGGAAATACCAGAACTCTTCACAAAATCAAATCTCAAAGACCAAGTCATAAATTTTCGTTTAAGGGATGCACAGTATTCCAGTTCATTACAAAATTCTAATAAAAAAAATAACGGGTTCAAGCTCACAGCATTTCTAACCCCTACTCACAAAAGAGCTTATAATTATTAGTTTTCTAGCCAAAATCACTGGTTTGGACAACCGTGGGCTACAAGTCCATAGTCATCTCCGAATAGTACATTTCTGCAAAACACCAAACTGTTTCCCTTGATATAGTAACGGAACGTGAAAGAGAATTTTTTTGAAGCCAAGAAGTATTTTTCGAACAGAATCGTTCAGTTTTCTCAAGGACAGTTATGGCAAAGGTAAACGTTTTGTCGAAAGATGTCAGGATTTCAACAGGTATGCCGCATGTTTTGAGTTTGCTAGATTTTACTTTATAAACATTTCAAACAAATATTCACTTACTGTAGTCCTCCTCTTTTCCTGTTTGGCCTTCATCACGTCACTTGAGTAACCCTTTTCAATATTGTCGAAAGTCATTTTGTCGACGTAAGGTGAAAGTCTCTTTTCTCTATTTCCAGTAGCTTCTCTTTGATCTCTCAAACTGAATGAAGTATCAGGTCCTTGAGGCGTCCAAATCGTTACCGGAAGTACCAGCTTTCAAGGGACTTAATGAAATACAAGGAAAAGGCATGAAAGACTGAGAAACAAAGGATTCCTTGCTACCTATATTTCGATCTTTGACCTTTCTCAGGGATTAATCACATAATGACAAGCTTACAGAAAATGTATCAAACATATAAGAATCGCTCATATAACATACATGAAAGACGGCAGAGTAATTAATCAAAAAAAAATTAGTCTATGAGAATAGCCCTAAAGAAGAAACTAATATGCAAATCAACGCGTCTTAGGCAGCGCCTCACTTTACAACAGATACGCGTTTGCGGCTATATGCAAACTTCTTCATATCGCTTCTGTTCGAAAATTTGTTGCAATTTGTTTAACATTTTTCTTTAAAAATTAAATATTGCTCTGCCCAGACATGACACAAAACTTTTGAAAAATATATATAAATAAATTTATTTATAAAGATGGTCAACGTTTCATGTCTGAGCACTTCATTAAGACTGACAATAAGAAATGCACAATAAAGAAAAGCAAGTGAACAGGTGTCTGAGAACCAGAAAATTTGTTTCAGATTATAAACTGCACTGGGAATGGACGCTGTGGAATAAGAGCTTTCAGTAGGAAAACAAAGAGTAATGACCAGTGAAATGTGAAAAGATTACATTAACTTGATTTAACACCTCAAAAATCCACTGAACTGAATACTCACAAGCGTTTCTATGAAAAGACCTTCATAACACATTATTTTGGCCACACATTCACAAGACATTGTCAGATTGAATAATGTAATACTCACAGCTCCCAGAGGATTCGAAATTTATGTCTAATTCACGTCAACTTTGAATAAAATTCTACCGTAACAAGTCTTGGCAGAATATACAGTAGGTCTGCTTTGCAAGCCCGGGCTTTTATGAGACCAAAAATCAAAGAACACGGTTTCCAGGAAAAAAATTTAGTTTGCATTGCTAATTTTTCAGGTAAGACATCCTCCTCAAATGAAGCCTTTCATAACATACACCGTCACACCCAGATATCACATTACATATCTTGCCTCTCAAGTATGCTTTTTTGTGTGTATTGTATAATCTGTCTCTAAATAAATGGGCTCGGAAAAATCGTCATACATTTCGCTCGAGTCAAATTTTACTTATTTAAATCCTCTTTGTCAAAATGTGTACTGGACAAAAACAGCATCAGTGGCCGTATTCATAATCCGTACGTTAAATAACACATTACGTTTACTACAGTGAACACTATTATTGTTTTGGGAGTTTCCCGTGGTTACCGCAATGCGTTAATTAACGTCAAGATCATTACCGTAAAATATTTCACTCGTTATGTGAACACTGCTGTGATTCCCATGGGTGGTGCGATCTTTGAGATTGTAGGAGCTTAATTGGTCCAAAATCCAAACCTATCAGAGTTAATAGTAGCAGGGTATATAAGCTGTTATTTTAACAGACTGCGTTGGAAGAGTTGTATAACCTAAAACACATTTATTTAGAAATAGACCATATGGTCTTTCAGACGTGCGCTCTTTATGTATGCAGGACTTGACAGTTGTCAACAAAACAGGATATACTCGAGCACGCTTTCTTTAAAATTCACGGTACGCTCTAAACCGGTTCGTAAAATGCGTTTATGACAGTATCCGTTAACCTGGTCTAAATCAAACCGTCATGTTGAGGTTTTCAATGGTTTGAACAGCACATTGGATTTTTACTGTAAACATTATATTTGTCGTGGATGTATATCCAAAGGTATTTACTTCAGGTCCTGCTGGTTTAAAATACGGTCTATAGAACAGAATCTGTCCCACTTTGCGATGCAGTAAGTAGAGCAGAACTTGTCCTCATTTTTTTTAATATCTTTATCCTTCCGTCTCTTTCTCTCTCTTTCTTTACATCCGTATCCCTCTCTCTCACTCTCACTCTCTCTCTCTCTCTCTCTCTCTCTCTCTCTCTCTCTCTCTCTCCCTCTCTCTCTCTCTCTCTTTCTGCCTCTCTCCCCCCCCCAAAACCACCCTATGGGTAGACACTAAGAAAAACTAACCTTCATGTCCACTGATGAGCTGAACGTTTTCAAGATTATCATAACAGAAATGTGACACAGAATAATGCGAGGTAATGCCACAGATCTCCCGAAAATCTCGTACAGTCCATCTCGCATCGTGGCCAATCAACGTTCACACGCTGTTTTCAAAGCTTACCTTTCAGATTTGTGCTTTAGTTTATGGCCTCTATGATTACTATGTTTAGTATCATTACCCTCCCAATAACTATATTGCAATGCTTTATTTTGTTAAATTAATCTCATACTCCTAATCCTATCTAATAAAGTTTAAAATAAAGCTATCCATCAGAGTTACTGAAAATTAGAGAATTATAAAAATTTGGTTTTTTTGCCCTTTTTTTTTAATTTTTCACTCAGTGTTATCCATTTCCTGCCATTTCTTTATCGATATATTTTTTTATTCTGAATAAGTACACTGGGTTGCAAGATAGATTGACTCTCTATACGTCAGTATACACACCATACACTGTATATAGGTCACCATTTAATGCAACACAACACTAAGAATGTCCCAGAAATCGTAGAAGTGTCTTTGTACCTCATAAACGGTACATACAGGCATATCTAACCTTCAAGAATTATAAAAGCTCTCTGTCTTGTTGAATACTCAGTTACAACCCTCTGAGCCAAACATGAAAGATACTATGGTACGCTAAAGGGGGGTAAATCACATAGCTCTAAATTTAAAGCTTTTGAAAGGGCTTGGGTCCTTTCAAATTTCCTCTTCAGAAGAGTGTGCATGGTAAAAAGATATGGTAACCCTTGCACTTTTTGTAACATGTTGTCCCTTCAAAAATACTGTATAATCTAAAATCATTAAATATAGAATAGATGTATTAGTAGAGACCAGATAGTTACATCATGCCTCCAAGACGTTGTAACCCCCGCACTTTTCATAACATACAATCCTCGAGAAACATATCCTAAAAAAACGCTAAACCTAAAATTGGTGTATCGTGAAAGACTGAACAAGTACAGACCAGATATTGACATCATTATTATCTCCAAGACTATGTAACCCCTCATATAATATACTACCCTCCAGAAAAGGGAATTTTTTTTCCCACATTGTAAAAATTCATTTGTAACCCATCCCTGGCCTAATGTTAAAACTGACCCAACAAATGAATTTTTACATTGTGGGAAAAAATTCCCTTTTGTATCCCAATCTTAAGCATACAGCTGCTGCTCCCCTCCCCTTCCCCCCTCTTTTTTTCCACTCCAGGTGCACAATGATAAAAACATAACAGGGCTACTTAAGTTGGAATATAATACTCTTGGCTAGAGTATTTGATATTGAAGAGAAACGATAAGCAATGGATCAAGAACAATGATATACCTCGTCGTACATAATGGGGAAAAAAATCCGCATGTAGGAGAAATAATATATTTTGTAAACATGGATGAAAAATTGATTGTTGCGTGTTGCTGCTTCGTCTTGTTCCTTGGCGATTCTCCCTCAGCCTTGATCCAGAACCATCCATCTGGTTATGACTCGAGGCATCGCCAAAGAAAGTGGCTGAAGGAAGGCAGAATCAAAAGTGCACATAGGTGAAGAGAGGTGACTAATCAGATACTATCGGGAGAAGTCTCCCTAGGATGTAGTGAGAGCCAGATTGACAGGAGAAGCCTCGCTAGCTGGAAGGTTATGAAGTCTGAATGAACTGCCGAAATGCATCAGACTTCCACCGACCCAAGACACGAATTTGCGCATCTGATTTGCCCTGTGCTGCTGCTTCCGATGCTGCCCCAGTCCGCAAGCTATGACCCATATGGCTTCTCTTATCAAGCCCGATAAAGTTAAAAGATTTAGCAAGTTCCTCAACAAACCATGCTCAAGGAACAGGTTTAGATGGTGGAAAGATGAAGAGAGGACATGGGACAGGTCAGAGGTCAGGGATATTACCGGACAGATGAGCAGGTCAGGTGTTTTCTTGAGGAGGATGACTGCAGGGTGGCCTGGATTGTTCTTGAATGCCTTAAGCTAAATTTGTATTTGAGCCCCCTGGAATGTGACATCAGTGATTGTTAAAATTTGCTGGCTGTTGCTAGAGGCCGTGATTTCTCCGATTTCGAAGAAATGCATGGTGCTCTTGTACGAACATGGCACTGAGTAAATTGCGCCTATAGGTGGAGATGACTGTAAAAGAAAGAAAGAATGACCATCTGTCGTAGGACTGGCACTGCAATCGGTAGTCGCGCATCATGGTGCCGTAACATCTGAGGAATCCTGACATTATTTTCTTAATCAAAAAGGATTCAGATGGGTCAGGTCGGTTATGCAACCTGTGAATGTATTCGGCTGTTCCTGAGATACGCAATGAAAAATGCCAATGTCGAAACGCTGATAGGTGGGGACTGCTGCAATTTCAAGGTAGATGCAAACTATTTAAAAAGAGACCATGCCCGAGTGTACGAGCGCTGAGAGCTGAGAGCTAGAGCTGCTGACAGCAATTCTTCATTGGTTGGTCTGAGTGGGGCAATTTGGGCAGGGGTGGGACCACCTCTGGACAGCGATTTGCGGTCGGATGTCGGCGTCTGAACTCCGCAACCTGCAGACGGGAAAGGTAATCGGCAATGGTATTCACCTTACCGCTAATATGTTGTGCCCGGAACAGAATGTTAAATTTTAAACAGTGCAAGACTAGCGGGCGGAAGAGGTTTGGAAGTTTGGTTATTTATAATTTCCTTCACTGCCATGTTGTCAGTATGAAATATAATACACTGATTTTTTTTAAGGTTTCTCCCCAAAGTTGAATTGCTAGTTGATAGGATAGAGTCATAAGCAAGTAATATTATATTATGTCTCCCAGTCCTCATGAAAGGGGCCCAAAAACCATTTGTAGCCAAAGTAACCCCCGTATCCTTCCCATGCTGGTGCGTCCGTAGAGACTTTCAGCTCAGGACTCTCTAAACACCTGTCAAGCAGGAACATAGATATGCCATTGTGTTCCGCCAAAAAGTGCTGCCAAATAGAGAGATCTGCTTTCATTGAATTAGTGATGCTGATACGATGGAAAGATTCTTTCATCCCTTTGGTTTTGTCAATAACGCGGCGGAGAAAGGGGCGGCCTGGTTTGATAACCGCACATGCAAAGTTGAGTAGCCCAACTAGGGATTGGATCTCTTTAAGAGTTGCTGCATGCTAAGGCTTGGGATACAAATATAATTAAAGATACTAAACCTAAAATTGATGTCTCGTGAATGGCTGAACAAGTAGACCTAAAGACCAGATATTTATATCATACTTCCAAGACTATGTAGCTGCGCTGCCGAAAATCTCACTGTAGAACTGAAGAACGTTTTTCCAAAACTCAGAAAATGCACTTCCGTTGAACAATGAACTGTTGGTGTATTTAACATGCATTTCTGTATTAATTCATTGAGAAATATAATGGAGCTTAAAATCTGCACGCCTTAAACATTTTTGCACTTAGTAGTACACAAAAATATATGAGTGAAGTGAAATTACCTTCATGTTATTTCCCTTTATTTCAAAAAATATTCAGTGATCACATACTGAGTTTTGAAAAACACGCTCCTCAATGAACACACGAATCACGAGGATGAAGAAGCTGCCACACGATAGGGTGTTAGTGGGGAAATAGCCACAGTTGTTATTTTGCTGGTGTTAATCACAACACGCAAATAGATACAGTCCTGTTTAACGAATATTTCACAGAGAGTGTGCATGAAATGTAAACGTAGGAAAAAAAAAAAAGGAAAAGTAAGGATAGGGCACGAACGCTTCTGGGATCATGTTCTTAAAGCTGCCATTGCAGCTCACAGTTAATAGTTAATGAGTTAATTGAGAGCTTGAGAACTAACGATGGGATATCTTGCCATTGTAAGAATTACATAACGGGCATTTGTGCTGAACGCGTCCGTAAAAGCGTTCATCTTACAGAGTTATTGTAATTCTTGCGATGGTAAGAGATCTTGTCGTTAGTACTCAAGCTCTCAACTATCACAATGTCCTGCAGCAGCAAGTTTGTTAGAAAGTTTAAGTACCAAAAAGTATATTAAAGCGATGATCGTGAAGGCACAGAGTTTTTGCAATGGAAGAGACATCACTATAGAATCGATATAAGCAAAGTTCTTGCCTGTTACGAGTAAAAAATGACTAACGACATTTGTAAAACTGCTTAGATTTCCAAAGTTATATGTACTGTACAATCTTTCAACCAGTTACTACAAGTATTTCCGGCACTGTAATTCGATAAAGATTTAATATTTCATATCACCAAGGTTAGAAATAATATGTCCAGTGAATCCGTTCTCCAAATAAAGACGTAGACTTCATATTTTTTTCCTTACTGAAAAAGATTCCAGCAACAACAATGAACGTTTAACATGCTACCACTCGGAGAAAGCGTCACGCCTTTAGAAATGTAACAGAGGAATTTGCGTGCACGTCACGTAGTGTATGGTAGGAATAGGATCAGTATGTCAGTTCCACCGATGATATTACGAAATCTTCTTTGGCCTTGTTAGGTATTTCTCATATTCCGTGGCGGATCTGGGGGATGGAGAAGGAGGTACTCCGGCCAAGGCG